>JAZHYW010010756.1:0-201755 GCA_037355805.1 Ixodes ricinus | reverse complement strand
CCACATCTTTTGACTGGAACCACATGGCGGCACCCGTAGTCTCGATCATAGATCACGACCTTTTTAAAAAAGCCTTTGAACGTATTTTTTTCTAATCTACACTGATTGTATTTCCTGCGTATTTGTGTGTGTTTTTTCAATATGTCACGCAACCACTTCCCACTCTGTAATGCTCACGCCCTGAGGGTAAAATAAATAAATAAACTCCACGGTGCTAAATTCCCACAATGATGTAAGAGCACGTGGCGTTTTCTTGCGCCTCATTCTGGTGCGCTCGAGCAAATAGTTTTGTCAAAGTTGGAGCCCTCCAAAACTACGCCAATATTGACAAGCTAGGACATACACACATTTTAGAAATTTCGTGAACCAGTGTCGCCATGCGAAGGCAAACCAACTTCATGCTGTGCCGCCATTTGTATCTACTCTGCTTCTTACTCGCAGTCCGCTGTTTGCTTCGTCTGCACACTGAGGGACATTTTTACCACGAACACAACATCCCCGCTTTTTTGCAGTTTACTTCTAAAGAGCATTGACGGGTGTTCATTTTTACCATTCAGTTCAGCTACCGAAAATAGGACTTTTCGCCGAACTAATGCATTTTTATTGCATTCATTCATTCAGTTAAGTAAAATTGACAGTCGCTATGAAGCAATTTAATGGGAAACCTCAGAAGCCCGACGTTTAAGAAATATCTCTAAGGAAAATCACCACAAACCTTGCAACCAGAGATGGCAAAATTAATTTCAAAAAGTAATTAAATTACATTACTAATTAATTTCCTCAAACTGTAAAATTGTAATTAAATTACATTACCAATTACCGCAAACTAAAGGTAATGACGTTACATTACAATTACTTTCAAAAAGTAATGAAATTGCTTTGAAATTACTCTGACATTCTCTTGAATACCTTGAGGCAGTAATTCGCGCTCATTTTATTTACCGCATACACCAGCACAGTGCTTACAAACAAGCCCTTGTTTGCCCACATAGCGCGTGTGCAGGAACCAGATGCGGAAGAAGCGAGGCGCTACGCAAGCGCAGTGCCGACAGCAGCGCCACCGCAGTGATGTGACGTCAAAGAGCTGAGTTGGTCTATATGCACGAAAACTCAGTGCTCCTGTTTACACCGCAACAACCTTATGTGCCCCAAAGGGAACCATGCTGAACAGTGGTTTGGCTGGTGCACACGACATAAGTGTTAAACTTGATAAATAGCTTCTTTAGATGTGACTCAGAAAGACAGTAAACTAAACGGTTTCGCTCTTCATCCAACGGTGAAAGTTCTTACGAAAAATGTGTGATATGTTTCCGTCTTCCTTATTTAGAAGTTGTAGTCCGTGTCAGTTTGTTAAGTCGGGCAATGGCAGCTCGTTACTACAAGGAGTCGTCACGTGAAACGTTTTCCTTCCGCCTCGGACACAATCTAAATTTATTCTCCCGAGAATACTATACTCGGCGACAACTTTTCTTGGCAATGCAGTGGAGAGGAGGAGAGCCAGCGCACAGCTTTATTCAGCGCTCAAAATCGGAGAGGAAACGCGTGCCTGGACCCGGCTCCACTGCATTGCCAAGAAAAGTTGTCGCCGAGTATAGTTGACCTGTCCCCGGTCATTCCTTTCAAGGAGCATTACTTTCGAAACACCCGAAGAGTTCAAGTGTTTTTTTGCATTTTCACACAAACGGGCCCGGATAATTGCTCAGCAGAAGCCTCGCCAATGGAGGAATGTCGCGAGCTTTCTAAATTGTGGAGTTTCCCAACAAACGCGGGGCGATATGTGCTTGTAGGCATTATTCCCGAATAAACCTACCAAGGTAAGGCAGCGAGGCACACCGCGAACGGCACGCTGCTTTGCTCGAGGACGCACAAAATGTTCTGGGGCTTTGACAAGGCATTTGGAATTAACTATTTATTCCGGTCGTTTATTGTTCACACTGGTCGAAGCTTACGGTTTGGCCTTACTTGACGAAAGTACAAGGCTCGAGATCTGTTTGTCCTGTCCTCCTAGGTTTTAAATTATGTTTAACTCACTGGTGATGTGCCCGTCGCCTTGTAGCCTATGAACCGTTCATCCCTTAGCTGACGCACTGTCAGCTTAGGGATGAACGGTGGAAGCTACGTGTTTGTTGGAGCAGTCACACGTCTATCGTTCGCCACGTAACCATGCTCTCGGTCATGCCCAGGCGCACAGAAAGGGACGGGATACCTGATTAAAAGAAGGTGTCTGATAGGTTCTGGTTAGCTTGCAGCTCCCACAGCACTGTCAGCTTAGGGATGAATGAAGTAATAGTATTGTCCTGATGACGCGACGCTGTTAATCTGTCGTTCCTGTAGTTCGTAAGGCGTTGCCTTCAAGCGATGTCTACATGCAAGCTTTTTATTCTTCGCCTTTCAGTCCTCCTCTGTACGTCCGTACAGCTCTTCGTGCAGGGCTTTACGCTCAGGTGGCCGTCGATAATTTCCTCCGATGCTCTTTCACAACATTTCACCATGCAAAATAATTTTTTTCTTCTTTTGTTAAAGCTTGAAACAAATTTTCTAACTTAAGACTAAATTTAAGTAATTTCAAAAGTAATGAGTAATTTTCTCGAAATAACTGCCTGAAAGTAATTCATTACATTACTAAATTACTAGCCTAGAAAAGTAATTCATTACATTACTCATTACTTCGAAAAGGAATTTAATTACTGTAATTCCATTACAGTTATGTCATTACTGCCATCTCTGCTTGCAACGAGAGGAATAATCGGGTTGTTCAGATGTCCGCGCGTACAGGCTCGAATGGTTCGTATTTCCTGTTAGCGGCAAGGTTCATTCTTATCTTTAGGAGCTCAGAACACACACAAACAATAAGCAAACGGAAGAGTCATCGCATACTCTGTTTGGCTTACCTTCCGCCTTCGTTGCATACTGGAATCACGAACTTCTAAACCAACGTCGACTTTTTCATCGTTTTTGGTATCATTTCACGTGCCGTACTTCTGAACGTCAGCATCCGTAAAACAGAAGCTGTGGGCACCACATAGTTTTGGATAGGTCTATGAATGACCGTTGCCTGCCGCCCTTACTTCGGCTCGAGCCCGGTTCTCGTGTTCATCACAAGTCTTCTTCGTTTGGCGCTACACCTCCTCCGACCATGACAAAGTTCACGACACTTCTAATAGTGTAGGAATAAAGTCTTTAAACCTCGCCGCTAGAGATAAAGTCGAGTGAATTCTCAGATTCATATGGAAGTCAGTGTTCGAAGTTTCATTTGGTACGCTTGACGCTTGCTGTGGTATATCCATTGGTTAATTTTGGCTACCTGTCATTGTAGGTGGCGATGCTCGGGGATTGCCGTCTTAATAATAAGGTACATTTTCTTCGCTAATTATGTGGCACTCAGTTTTTCGGATGCCTGATATTCCCGGATTTCTTCTGTTGCAATATCACTCGGCCGGCTGTCATTGCGTGCTGACTCAAAACTGTCCTGCGGCTGCGTTGATTTTAGGACCGATCCGCGCGAATCAGGTAGACATATATTGCCTGTTTCCTTGGGCTGCTCTTTCTTTTCGAAAGTTATGGGAATGTCCCAGGTTTCCTCGTCCGACTCACACAACTCAGGTGACCACTCATAGTTTGGTGCTGCCGCTTGCTATTCCTGTTAAAAACGATGGGAACGTGTCGAGGGATTTTCTACCACACGTTCGTTAGGTATATCACTGTCTCTGAGTGGTCGGGAGCCCACTCACGGTTGTGACTTACGATAGGGTTTTAATATATTATGATGAACAACAAGCCGCTTGCGTTTATAGGTCTCAACCTCGATACGGAACGTGGCATCTGAAGGTTTCTTCACCACAGTATAAGGTGCCTGCCATCATAAATTAAGCTTCAATGATTCACACCGTTTCAATGCGAGGGCCATGAAGTAGAACCTTGTAGCCAAAGTTACAATTAAGTTTATGGGCGATACAGTTGAAATGTTGCTTGTAATGGAGTTCCGTATCTGCGCTATGCGCCGCTGGCACTGCCTGAGCTATCTGAAGTACCTTTGAGCCTGCCGGAGGCTCTGCCTTGGCATGTTAATGACGTGTTCTATTGCACAGGTTAGAAGGTCCGCTGGCCGCTTCACGTCTCTACCGATTACGAGGTAGTGCGGGGTAAAACCCGTCGACACATGGAAGCTTGAGAGGTATGGCTTTGTAACCGAAGAAAGCCAAATGTCGAAGTCCGTTCGGGCTGATCGACATAAACACTCAGCATAGACAGAATCAATCTTTGAACCCTTTCGATTAAATAGTTTGATTGATAGCGATAAGCGGATGTCCCAGGTTTCTTAATTCCGAGCAAGTAACACACTTCTTGAAAATGTCGTTTTTATAAATGATCTTCGTTTTTGAGAGCGAAGACTTGTAGGGACTCCGAAGCGACAGAAAAAAGTACGAACGATGCAGTGAGCAGTCTCTTGAGATCTCTTGGGGTGGGGACTCCAAAGCGACAGAGAATAAGTACGAACGATGCAGGGAGCAGTCTCTTGGTTCTCTTGGGACTTCAACGGAAAAACCTCGACCCTTCGCGTGAAGTACTCTGATACGATAGGTATGTATTTATTTTCTCGCGGTGTGACGTCGGTCCCGTGATCTCCACAACAATTCTCTCAAAGTGAAATGCTGATGTATGCGTGACGCGCGATTGTTTCAGAGTGTAGTAAGAAGGCTTCCGGGCATTACATTCGTTCAATTTGAGTTCCACGATGCTATGTGAACTTCACATTCTTTTTTTCTAATTGGAGATGGGAAGCAGCGGAAAAAGCAACTCAGTCTTGCTTTACAAGCCCCTACCCACCTCCCCGCCCCCTGCGCACATGCGCATATCACCAAAGGACACACACACATACACGCAAAATATATGTAGTATGTAATATATGTATGTAATATTAGTATCAAATATCGTTCACTACAACTAATATTAATAAACTAGAAGGTGAACAGAGGAAAAAAATACGGTTTGTTTTCAACAAATATGAAACACGAAGCTCCCCTTCAGAAATGATTGCAACAACCTAACCTGCTAACATTAAGTGAAAAACACCCGGATAGATAGATTAAATATACATTGTTTATTGAATCAGGGTAAATTAAATATCGACACTTCAAGATACATTACATTTTCAAGCAGATTGGACACCAGATCATCTCATGCACGTTAAAGACTGGAGTATCAAGTAAGATTAAAAACGTTCAAACACTTCTTCGTCCCTAGGACCACTGTTGATTGGAACAAGCTGCAGGCTTATGTTACCAATTCAGACTTTATTGACTATTTTATAAGTAAAGCCACTGTCTTTTTTCAATATAAATTGAAAATTATTTTTCTAACGTTCAGATGACTTGTTAATAGTTATGTATTATGGGTGCTATAGATATAATGTTTTAGGCCACATTTCTGCACGCTGATATCACCAATTCAGAAGAAGTTGCACACTGATGTCGCCAAGCCAGACTCTGTCATGTTAATATTTATTGTTTCGTATGCTGGGTTTTATATATATTCTATATGTTCTCGGCCACATTATTTCTGGTGTTCAATTGTATTCCTCTTATCTTTTTGTATTGTGCCTCTCCGACCACGGCCCTTTAGGCCAAATAGTTTTGTTCAAAAAATAAGAAATATCAAATAAAATATATCTAAATTGCATGATCACTTCATGCGCTCACCATGCAGAGATATAATAAAGAATATATTTAAAAAAACGCACCTCTTCCTAGTAAAACTCAAAATGTTCATGTTTAATTCACTGCAACAATTTAGAAATCGCGGTAGTGTAGATCTCACCATTTGATTACCACAATTAGTCCTGGAATGCGGTATTGTTCATGTATCTGTGAAACGAATATTGTATGTTTTTCCCCTGAATTCAAGGTGGAAAATTGAATGGAATAAATGGTTATGAAATATTTCATTGTATGAAAGTACAAGTTTCTAACAATAGTAATTGATGACCTGCAGCAACATTGAATTTTATGAAACGTGGTTTCGTATGACTATCATAGGTAGTGTGGAATACAAATCACTCTTTTTGGTGAATACGTACTTGTGTAATCTTTGTGAAAGTAATTTTTTCCCATACTAAACCAATAATTACATTGACCATACCAAAATAGAGTAGCAAGCGAGTATTATAATCGAGCTGGGAATCATGTGACGATATCAGTATATCGTACCCACAGCCTTCGAGAGTTTATTACAAGTATATTGTACTATTTTGTTCGAAATCATGTTCTCATTAAAACTTACCCCTACTACGTTCACCCTCTCAGCTATATGAATAGTGCCTGCACCAAGAGAAAAGATGGATGCATAATACAATTTGTATTTCGGTATCCAAAAAACAAATGGCTTTAGCTTTGTCTACATTAATTGCACGCAATTTGATAATGTCCAAGCGTTTAGTTGATTAAGAAAATGACTAGCTTTACTCTTTCTTAACTACTGAAAAAAAATAAACTCGTGTCATCTGCATAGATAATAAAGTTCAAACTATCTTTAATGTTTTTAGGGGGAGTGTTGAGATACGTGGAAACGGGGTAAATGCCCATGCGTACTATTATTCGCCCTAATAGGGAAAAGACATTAATGTTTTACGAGATCATTGTTATCCAAATTGAAAACAAGCGACTACAAAATACTGCCCGATGGTACCCCGGCGGTTAGTGGCTGAAGATTAGATTGTTTCTTAGTTATTTCAACAAACTAATATCAGTCATCAAGATAACTATTCATAAAATGCAACCCAGTGCCACGAATCCTATTACGGTGCAACTTTTGTAAGTAATCCGTCATGATTTATGCCGTCAGAGCCATTTTTCAAATCGACAAATATTCAAAGTGTGATAAGTGTCGTTTCTATAGTATTACCTAGAAGTAATTAATTTTCTCAATATTTCTCTCATACCTGGCCAGAACAATATTTTTCTGTCTTCTTGTAATGTTTTCGTGGCCAAGGTGGCCTCCCGTCATGGGGTTGTGGACCGGTGATAAGACTTCCGGAGTCCAAGCCCGAGCAAAGACCGGTACAAGCCTCATATCGTCAGTCTTAAACCGAAGGCATCAATCAATCAGAGAAAATTTAGTTCTCTTTCCCAAGACTCGCTTAGTGGTGTAGTCCATGACTTTCTCCACCGGCTCGCCCCTCCAAAACTTGAATAACAAGAAAGAGCGAAGGGTCTCCCCACTGCGCGTGATCAAGTTGTCTTGTAAAAAGTGATTTCATTGTTGTGGAGTATGCTGAGGCCACCGCACCTGTGGATGGTCGTCGTAACATCGAGTCTGCGTTTTTGTGTTCACTATCCGTATCGCTGCTGAACTCGACAGTAGTTTTCTTTTATTGTTTCGAGCCAACTTGCCCTTCAGGGTCTTTTAATGTTCGAAGTCACTGAAGAGCGCTGTAATCTGTACTGCATATGAATTCTCGACCAAGCAATTAGTGCCGAAAATTGTTAACAAAGAATGACAGTGCGAGCATTTCTTTTCTTGTGGCACTGTAGCGTTGTTCTGATTTGGAAAGGCTGTGGATCCGATAAGCAATCACTCTCACTTCGACATCGAAGTTTTGGCAGAGAACCGCTCCTATTCCATGATCGCAGGCATGAGTGTTCAAGATAAATGGGACGCTGAAGTCCTGGCATGCAAGGATGGGCGTGTGTATCAGGCGTATTTTAAACTCGTTTAATCCAGCTTGGCAAATTTGTGACCATAAAAACGTAGTCTGCTTTTCTATGAGTTTAATAATATTAATATAATAATAATAATATACTTTATTTTCTGGTAGTGTCCAAAAACGACCACGAATGCCTACTTATTGGTACACTGTAAACAAAAAACCATCACATTAAAGATGCATCTGTCTGTTGAGGCACAGGTTGAGGCACAGGTTAATCAATACTAGCCACAAAATTAACAAACGCAATACACACATATATCAAGACGCTACAATAACACAAAACGCTAAAATCAAAAGAAAACACAATGCCAGAAATGCAAAAAACAAAATTCACACTATATAAATGCTTCACCATTTTTAAAAACGTATCTGCGTAGTTGCTGAACGGTGCGGCTAGAGAGGCTATATTTTGATGAGCATCCGATAATACGAAGCAGGTTCCAAAAAAGAAGGGACCTGGAAGGAACAGCGCGGAAATACAGTCACACTCACCGCCACACAAGAAAAAAACAGACTCGCAGCGCTGACTAGCAACTCAGTTATAAATTTCTTCTGCCTCAAAGTGTCATCTTGTTCTTCTTCTCCTTCGTCGTTGATGAAAACATTTAAAACGTTTCAACAGCGAGAAAAAAAAATGGCCAATGGACATTAATGATAGATAAATAACTAAATGACAGCTAAAATAGGACTAAAAATTATTAAAAATATTTTTTTAAATCTTAAAAAAATAAAAAAACAGTTCAAAAATATTTTATTACTTTTTTTTTGATGCCGTTTATTCATTATTAATTAGTCTTTATTGGCTATTTCGTTTCTGGTGTTCAAAATTTAAAATGTTCTCTTTAACGGCGAAGGAGAAGAAGATGATTTAAGGAAGAAGAAATATGTCACTGAGTTGTTAGTCACCGCTGCGAGTCTTTCTTTCTTGTGCGCCCTGAGTGTGACTATTTCCACGCTGTTTCATCCAAGCATGAACTACCAACTAGCCCAAGCCTCCACATTATCAATTAACGTACTTCAGAGCAGGGTTGGTCAGAGATGCTCTAAAATGTGTTTGGAAATACAGATACTGGGATGCATGGCGAAGAGATGAAAAAAGAATGACACTGAAATACATCCGTACAAAATTGTCGGGATACGTATCAGAAATATATATCTGAATAATAAAAAAATGTATTTCAAAATACTAACACAGTAATACAACCAGCCGGGGCAGTGCCCTGCTGGTCTTTATACTAATAGATCTAAGCGTTGCTTCGCGCTCGTTTGATCTTTTTTTATTAATTGAAGGATTGTACGTACAGTATTTCCGCCCTCCTGGAACATTCCACATTGAGCATATCTCTCGTTCCACCCAGGCAGACAAAGAAAGTTGTGTATTTACGCATAAAAACACTATCAAAAGTCTCCAAAGCTGGATAAAGAATGCAACAAGGAAAACAAGTCATGGAACGAGTTACTCTCATCATTGTCCCATGAAGTTTATGCACTGCAGAAGAATATAACCCCTCCTCGCCTTCTCCTAAATAGTTGAACAAATGTTGGAGAAATGTGTAAGAGTGGCACAATGACCTACCAGTGGGATCTGATGGATGAATTATTTTTCTAATAAAATAAATCAAAACAAATAATGTAAATTTCAAGTTGGTTTAAACACTTTTTTAGTGTGTCACCCTACTACTATTACACTTAATACGAGGGTGCATTAATAAAGAATGTTTCAATTAAAATAAAAGGTAAATTATTCTATACAATTCATTTTTATCGTATATAAGATTCGCACCTTATTTCTCACTGCTAGATTAACGTGCGACTCTAAAAACAAACTAAGAATTGCAATTTCAACCGGTTATAAGAAATATTCCCTCTAAACCTTAGCATCCCCCTTACTTTTATTTTTATAAGAGCAGGAAGACACAATGCATCTTAATCGTTTAAGGAGTTCGACGCATTTAGTACTTTTGGTAATGCTGGGTTGTCACCGAAAAAAATGCAGTACTTTAAATGAATAAAAAAAAACACGCAAATATCTCGCTACAAATGCAATGTTCCAGGCAACCTAAACAGCTTACTATGCAAACGAGTTACTACCGACCTAAGTAGCGCTTGCTTGTCAAAAAAATATATATATTTCGTAGCATGCCGTGAATGTAGGGCACCACCATTATACGTTAACGAGTTTTTTTGTTTTTTCTTGTCAGTGCCGTTAGGCTTTGGTTTGAAAATCTTGCAGATTTTTTCACAAAGGGATATTTATAATGTGTTTGGATATTGAGCTGACTTTAGTATAAGCTTCGTTCGACCTGATTGGGGTATGTCTCTTTAAGAAAAGATAAGAAATGTGGTGGCAGCCCTTCGTTTCACTTTCACTTTTTCTGTTTGGAGTCTTCTGGGAAAAATTTCTTACATATAATGGCCTGGTATCTCCATGCCGGGCGAACAGGGAGCCCTTGCCAGGCGCTCGAGTCTGGCCTACAAGAAGTCAGCGGCCCATGGCTTTCCGCTAAAACCACCGTCAAGAAGACCGCATCTAGTCCTGACGTTCTTCGCCCTCTTTATCATCTCATTATCATCGTCATCACTAGAATGATTTATTTGTAATATACCGTTTCCCATCATCGTGTTTCGGCGGTGTGCAAGCATGCGAGTTTGCGTAAAGGATTTTACGTCTCTGCTTTGCCTTGCATAGCGCATGGTACGCACCCCTTACTGTGCAAATAAATCACTTATCACATATCACTTACCATTTATCACTTCTCACTTATCTCTTATCACTTAAATGTATCACTTATTACTTATCACTTTTCACCTGCTTGCCCAATCTTAAATTATATTATCAAATTAAAAAAAAAGAAAAAACCGTTATAATCTTGTTTACAGGAAGTTTATAGGCGAAAGAAAGTTCCAGTCAGCTTTGCCTTGTGCATCTCATAACCTACTTGAGGCATTCTCTCAATTGATCGGGAACATCCATGTTACAAAAAAAACTGTCGAAAAAAGAAGAATCGCCTCAATCCTTGACCATCTTTTGGTTGACCGTACCGCAAGCAGCGAGCAACATATCGCAGAGGTATGGCTACACTCGTAATTCACTGCCCATACCAGTGTGCTGCAGTTATTTCTGATTCTCATGAAACACTACCGTCGCTGTCAAGTAAATATGAAGCAGTTCCATTAAGTTGTTTAGGTTCATAAACGCTGCCCTTTGGAAATATATGACCCCTTTCCCTTGGATAGTGGAATTGAATAACAAATGTTTTGGTTGTCCATAAAAAAACCCAGACCCTACATCTGAACCCTATTCTTGTAGGAGGGAAGTCACAGATCGTTAGTTAGGAATATAAAAATAACATCACACCAGGAGAAGTGAGAATAGTTTTGACAAAAAAGATCGACACATGTGCCTAACCTGCTTTCTTTTCCAGAACATTTTCTCCAAACGTTCACCTGGTTCTGCCACTTTTTAGAACTAACAACCTCTACTTTAAACCGTCATTAAACTCCAGATTCGAAAGATATGAACGATATAAAGTGCTCAAAGAGACGCTTCTTTTGTTTTATACAGCACACAACATTTAACATTAAGCTATGCAGTACTTACGTGATATGTGCGTCTGTTATATATCTTTAATGGAACTCAAAATTCTAATTTTGTTGCGTGTTAGGTTCCCGCGTCGAGTTTGAGAAATTCATTTTGATTATCACAACTTAAAAATGTAAAACTGAGAAGAAAACTACCAAACAGATGGTTCCTGAAAAACTTGACGCAACCCTTAATGCCGCCGATGTGCGTCAAGCGATAGTTGTATAGGCTAGCATGAACCCGGCACCGGAAATTGAAAATTGGATCTGAAAAGTTCCGCATGAACGCGCCCGCGAGCTTTGCGACGAACTGCGTTAACAAAAGAAAAGCGAACAACATACTGTTTCGCTTGTTTGAAGTTGCTTTCGTTTGAAATGAGCTCATTTTTTTTGGCATACGCAACTGCAAAGCACAAGATTAATTCTCGCTTTTCAGGCGCCTGGAATATATGAATAAAGTGTTCCATGATGTGAGACGTTCTTGCCGAGTTCGTTTATGCATGGTGACAATTTTCTTGGCCAACTTCAGTCTTATTACAGCGAACGTGATTTCTATAAGTGCAGTTTGTTTGTGTGTCCTTGTTTCTTTAACATTCTGATGGGCTTGCGTGCCTGACAGAGAGGTTCATATTTTATTGTTGTCGAGTGCTTCTTGAGTATCTTGTTTCTGTTCAGCACGCTATATATTGTCATAAATAAAGGGGATTGATTATGTGAAACCGATAATTATGGCGGCAAAAAAGGGAATGAACTTGTCGTGGTTTGTAGATAGGTTTTGCACAGTATTTAGTGAGCTGAACACGCTAGGGTACTGCACAGGTTTTACCAAATAGTTTGTGAAGCTCAGTGTTTTTATATTTTGATGTGTTCCCACTGTTAGATTTTCGTATTTAACTAAATTAGAGGCGAGAGTTCAAAAACATATTGCTATTCTGGTATTCAAGTTTTCTGAGATATATTTATATGTGACCCATTGCTATATTTCAAATATGGCGAATACCTACTTCGATAAACATCAAGACATCTCAAGGCGAAGTATTTCTTCCGTGACATTTGTTAATCATTTAACCTTGAAATGACAAGGCACCTCTTTTTATTCGATTTCTATAAATGTTCCAAAAGTTAAGCAAAATCGAATATATAGCTTCTAACTCCTATGTGCCGAAAGACGTTTCTGCATCACCGTTTTGCGCTGTTAAGCACGCTAGTTTACTTCCATAACAAATACTATTGCCAGAAGATTAAGGGCCCAATTTGAAGAAAACTTACAAGAATTGCACATAGGAGTGAGAAGCTCCTTCCGATGTTTCTTTGTTAGAAGTGTGCCTGCTGATGTCATGTGTCCTCGTTGTGCGTTTTTGTTTGTCAAACTTCTTTTTTAGCTTCGCTTGGCCGTTTGAAGGTTCTTTGTTGTAGAACCTTTTATGTCTGTGTAGCTTGGTCATAGGCCTAAGAACGTGACGTTGAAATAAAATGTTAGATGTGTCTCGAGATTTGAGTCTCTCCTACGTCCCTTGTTTCCCAAGGCTCCAGGGTTACCATGTCAGTATTCAACCAACTCTGCTGCACCCTTGTTTTAGTTACATTATTGGCACCGCTTTAGGCATTCTTTACCGAAATAAAACGTCGATTTTCGGCTCGTAAATCTTGGTGAAATTATTTATGTGCCCAGTCTCTAACCGCTCCTTATGACAAGAACGTCACGGTGACGTCATAAAACGCCAATCATATTGACTCAGAGGTCACACGTGAGCGCGCATGCTGGCAGGTGGACATCATTTTTGAAAGGGAATCCACACATAATCAAAAACAAGAAAAACATTTTTTTTTCAATTACGAAATGTGACTGGAATATATTTTGAACACGCGCTTCACCCTCCTATATTGTTAACATCTAAATTTTGCTGGCGTAATTTTTCATAACGCAACTCTCTAATGTATTTAAAATTGTTTAGGTATACACTGTGTGGAATATATTTTGAACACGAGCTTCGCCCTCCTATATTGTTAATATCTAAATTTTGTTGGCGTAACTTTTCATAACGCAACTCTCTAAGGTATTTCAAACTGTTTTTCTCAGTTCTTGCATCAACACGGGAATATAAAAGTTTTTGCTTACTTGGGCGTTTATTTCGGAAAATTCCCTTATCGGGGCAGAATTAAATATACCAACATTATTCTGATAGAAGTTGAACAGGCAGATTTGCTGATAAAAAATATATATATTCAATAATGTGCGAAGAATTGTATGAAACACGATTAAACGTGACCGCATACCAATTATTTTTTTTGTGTTCACTATAACGTAAGTAAGCGGAGTACATCTATGAAAAACAAAATCATTTTAAAAAAGCGACATCCTTCAAGACAAAGCAGTTATGCAATTGTAAATAAGGATATGGCCGAAAAAAGAGAGCCAAGTATCTGAGGAGCTTAGCAGTTACGAAAGCTTCCCGGTGCCGAAAAATTTAATTTCCGACTTGGGATCGCAAGTTTTCCCAGATTGAACGGGAAATCAAGGGAAGCTGCTTACTTCCAATTTCATCTGAGCGGATGCGGAATTCTGGTCTCAAGTGGCATTGCTCGATTTCGGAGATTTACATAATTATGAATATCGTTCCAGTGCTTCCACATGGATTTTTCCCAAGGTGATTGTGTGATAAAAATTAAAAAAAAATGTTTTCGTCATGAAAATATTTTGATACTATACAGAACACACAAATATGTAATAGCATCGAATATGTTAAAATTAACAACACTGCCGATCGTAATCGTTTAACATTGTTATATTTTTGTTGTCTTTGTGGAGTTACGAGCTACCTTTTATGAATTTTTGATTAAAGGGGCGTCATCTTGTGTCATATATGGTAGCAATCATTTACAACATCCTAAATAAAGACACACGTTGGTGGCTCGTTTTGTGCCGTAGACGCATGTTATGGCGCTACTTTCTATACAAACGCGATTACTGCATTCGTAGGTATATATGCATGGTGTTTCACGAAAGGTAGACAATGTCGTATGCCTTCCTTCGTGTTTGAGACTAACTAGAAGCTACTTCTCAAATAACATACGTGTGATTTCTAGCCTGAGCGTATACCGCGCCAAAAAAGAAAAATGAGAATTTTCAAATAAGTTTACGGAATCGCATTCGTTTTCCTTCTGCTTCTTGTAAATTCCCACCCTTCTTTTAGAAAAACAAACAAACTAAGTACTGTTAATAAGACACGAGACAGTTGCAGTAAAACCTGGACTATGAAGTCTTCCTGAGGAAGAAGTCAACCACGCTTAGTGGAATGCATTGACTCCGTCTGAATGTATGGCCAAAATGTTGGCATCAAATCCAAAAACTGCCTAACTATATTAAAGCATGAAGGGCTCTTTTACGGAACCCGCGACCCAAAAGGTGTGTCTGTCCGGGAATTTCCCGCTTAATTTAGAGAAGAATTTGACGTCACGTGACCCAACGTCATGTGATCAATACACCAAGTAGAGAAATTGACGTAACGTGACCTGCGTCTCAAATCGGTTTTCCCCGCTAAATTCAGCTGCAAACGCCTCGTACTTCTAACGACAATTGAATTTCGCCGTTAAAGTTAGTGGAAAAATTGACGTCGTGTGACCTACACAGAAATTTAGCTTCCCCGCTTACTTTAGCGAAATACATTTTCGTTGCGTGACCTAGACACCAATACTGTTTTTCCGGTAAATTTAGCGGGCGAAATTGTTCTCATGCGTCCTGAGTTGAGTTGGTTAATGACTTATGAAAATAAAAGCGTTAACCATAGACAAGGACAAAAAAGGAAGGCAATCAGGAGGAGCGCTTACAATCAACTGAAAATTTACTTAAAACAGCTGAAGCAAACAACCACCAATAAAAAAGCCGATAAAAAGTATTGGTTTTGAAGGAAAGCAGGTATGTATGTTGGTCAGGTACGTGGACGACTATGTGGTGCTATTGCAACGCTCTGGCAATCTTTTGACGCCCCAGGTTGTTGAGAGTGTGTTGAACGTGTTTGATAACAGCTGATTTGGAATAAAGTTCAATCACTAACTCCGAGATGGCCAGTTACTCCTGTTTCTAGGCTTGAGGCTGCAGTTCATGGGAATCCACGTGTGTTGGTGTTACCAGGCTCCCATGCTCCAAAAGAGAATTCTACTCTACGGTTCGGCACATTCCAAATTAGTAAAAGGGGTATTACTTCGTATTGTCTTCACGCGGCACTTCAAAAGTCATGCCACCATGTTATGCGTGGCAGCTTCACCCTGCAGGTTAATCGACTTAAAGATGCCGGTTATCCGACTTCACTTTTGCATGGCGTTTCCGAGACGCTGCTGAAAACAATCAAGGGCTCAAGCTTTATTAAATTTATGAAAGAAAACAAAAGAAAACACTGAGACCTCAGGTCATTTTGTATTTGCAAACAATTTGAGATACTTGAAGGGACCATAAAATTACCTTTTTCACTTTTGTCAAATAACTTTTACATTAAACCTTCAATGGTCACTGAACTTCGAACAGACATCCGTTTTCGTTTCGGTTCATTAACTTCTACTAGAAAAATTACTGAAATGTGAAGTTTTTCTTCCTCTCCAACTCACCGCAAAATAAACCGCGGCGTAATTTTGTCGGTCGTGACGTGAACTGCCACCGGAACCCGAACTCCTCTCGGCAGAGGAAAATTGGAGCGTTGGCGGCGAGCTGTCGGTTTGCCTCTAGGTTTAACTGCAGGGTTTTACCACGCTGATGGCTCCGATGCCACCGACATATTTTCTGAATCGGCGCCTCTCACCACCGTGATAGCAATAGGCACTTCGCAGTCGAACAACATTCAATTAGATATGTTGCGCTACAGCGACAACAAGTGAACTGGTCCCATACGCCGGTACGCCTGTTGGAAAGAGCAGCGAGTGTTCCGACGAAAACTCCAGTTCCCCGCAGGAATCGTACGACAGGGAGTGGCGACTCCAATGTACAGAGTGCTCCAAGCATACACGGATGACCTCAGACCTGGGGTCCCTCAGACCTATAAGCCTTCACCACGTGCTTTGACGTGGATCCTCGAGTGGAAAGCGGTTAAACAACAGCCGTTTTTTTAAGCTCCAGAGTGCACAAACTGTAATTCAGGCACTTGAAACGAGAGTGTTAGCTACGACTGCGCCCGTTTTGACCGGAGCGACCGCAACAACCGCTCTGCGCCACGCGTGCACACTCCTGCAACCAATTCAACAAGCTTAGCGGGTCGTCAGCACGACGGTCGCTTCTCCGCCGCCGTCAGCAATTTCGGTGGTGCCCCAAAAAGAAGGGGACGCGCTGCCATTCACTGGCGTAGCAGAAAATGCACAGAGTTTTCTATGGGCTCAAGCTTTATTAACTTTCACTTTGTAAGGATAGGCGCGCAGGGCATAGTGGACTGAAAAAAGAAAACAAAACCCTTTCAGCCTTTTCACTGTGGTAAAGAAGGAAGACCAGCGAAGCTGTACTATGGTGGGAATGAAGTAATGGCCGGTCGCAAGTTGGCAAGACAAAGTGTAAAAGCAAGAAAGGTTGCCGCCATCCATGATACGTCGTTGGCAACCAGATAACCGGCAAGCCGGTTGTCTGGTTGCTGCCGTCGCTTTTAGATGGCGGTAGCTGTCCAGAGTTATGTGTCATCAGGTCATTTGAGGACGGACACGATCCTGGGAAAACTAGCCCTTAACGGCTCCCCTGTATAAGATGCAGTACGCCATCTTCAACGATCACTACTTTAACACACGACTTTGCCGACAGTACAAATCTCGCCACACGCCTTTTCTACGATTCCAAAATACGAATGCAAAATTAACAGAGATATAGCAACGTATAAATATGATTCCGTGATCACATATACGTTGCCAGCGTTCAGGATATGCTAACACTAATCACTTTTCTCGGGTGATGAAAACGCATAAATATTCGCATCCTACATACACGCCTTTAAATACAGTATGCACCAGTAATAGCTTGAAATTGAGCACGAGCATAGTATACTCAAAATAAGAAATCCGGGAGACGTTCGAGGACGGAAATGCTAAGGAAGCTCCGCTAGTCGAAGTAAACAAACATGACAACATGAGCGTTGCTGCTGTCTTGAGCTAGCCGCCACAACATTACCTCACGAGTTGGTGGACCTTGCCTTCCAGGACGTGCTGGGTTATCATCGCGACACACGACGAGAATTCAGTTTATGATAGCGCTCTACGCGGAACAATTAGCTTCCACCATGCCGCCCATGTCATCGATCACCACCGACGCCATGTGTTTCAGTGGAGAGCAGGAACCGCAAAACAGCGCCGATTCAGTCTTATATTTGTCTTGCTTAGTTTACCACGCAATAGATGGCGCATAGTTGCGAGCATTGTAAAATTTAGCAATTTCGGTCACAGGGCAAATTATTCTTCAAAATGTGGATCAGAATATTCTTTAACAAAACTTTTAAGATAGATTTGCAGGCTATTTATTGTTTATGATCGCGATTCTGGTTAGATAGTCTCTTATCCGATGGGGGAAGTGGATATCTCTGACGCGCTTTGGTACCGCGGATGCATCGCAGTGAAAAGGATAAGAGCTTTCGAAAGGAAGAAGTTCTAACAGAGTCCGCTTTTCGTTTACACGTTCTATCATAGCGAAAACATATTTTGGCTTTCTACTTTTGTGTTTTGGCTTTCTTTGCACACCTTTTACGACGTGCGGTGGCTAACCTATTCATTTTAATAACATTTCATGGTCACTTCAAAAAAGGTGGCAAACAGATTTGCAGTGCCGCTTGTGTTTTCGGCGCACACGCAAGCCGGCCGATTATGCTCACGGATCGAAGATAAAAGGAAAGACGCGCGGTTATGCACCGTCAATCATGCCAAAAGATTTGTGAAATGTAACACGGGTCTGGTCAACAGAATACCGCTGACAATGCGGTAGGGTGTACATTGGCCAGACGGGACGGTGCGTAAATGAGAGGATGCGCAAGCATGACCTGTCACTGCAATAAACAGTAGAAGGACACCTACCTCGTCATTAAAGAGATTGTCTGTGCCAGCCCAACTTTCGAAATACCACGATTGTGGGGACGGCCCGTGAAAAAGTCACGAGGAAAATGCTAGAAACGTGCGCGATAAAGAAAGAGGGCACTGAAGTCTGCGTCAGACAGCCGTCAATTTTCCTGAATAAAAAAGCGATTGATTTTATTGACACGTGGTGGGTTACGTGATTGGGAGATTCACCGTTCTTTTTTAATTGACAGGTGTTTGCTTTAGCTGTTTTTAAATTCATGTTCAGTTAAAAGTAAGCGCTCGTCTTGTTCGCGTTCCTTTTAGAGCGGAGCTCTTAGGCGCCCGTTTACGGCTTGCGCGGCGTCGTCGGCGTAGCCGTCGGCGTTCGGCGTAATCAAGCGTTGCATTATGGGATGTTTTCCGTAATGACGTCACACGTGACGTCACGTGTAACGTCACGAGGGTTACCCTCGCGAGGGTTACGAGTGTTACAATCACGAAAGCCACGAGGGTTACCCTCACGAGGGTCATGAGGGTTACCCTCCCGAATGGTTCGGGGTTTCCCTGACGAATGTAACGTCACGACGTTACCCTCGTGGCGTCACACGTGACGTCACCTGGGACGTCATTATTAAAAACGCGTGACGTGCAACGTCACGTGCGTCAGATACATCTAATATTGCCGATATTACCGCTATAATTATCGTGGAAATTGTTCCATCTAAATTTAGCGGAAAAATAATCATGTTAAGTCTACACTCCTGACGTCACGTGTGACGTCACGAGGGTAAAAGTTTCCGGCTGAATTTTGCGGAAATATTTTCCCTCTAAATTTAGCGCGGAAAGAAACAGGGGCATACCCTTTCCGCCGTACCCTCCCTGTCTCCTCCTCAAGAGCTGCGCTCTAATTCGGCGTTACAGAAATTTGTAAACGTCTTTCATATTTTGTCCTTGTCTGTTTTTAGCACTTTTAATTCTATAGGCAATATAGTTTTCCCGCTAAATTTTGCGGGCATATATATGTCACGTGACACTCCAATAGACCCGTGACATTACTTCTAGCACAACGACGGCAGGAAATTCTGGGAGATCAACGTACTGATCACACGCATTTACGTTGCGGCTCCGCGACTACACGTGAGGAACGGCAGCTACCGCCAGCTATCGTCGCAGTTATGCGCTGAGACGGAATGAGTCTGTGGTGGTGTATCGTATCCGTTATGCTTTCGGCAACCTGCGTCAACTCTTCTTTTCTGCGTTGTTGCTTTGTACAGAACTGGACAGAAATGATATGTCCACACTTATTGAGTATTTTAGGGACGATTCCCACTCTGTTTTCTTTTGCACCGACATTGTGGCAAGGTTCTACAAAGCGCCGGTGTAGCAGACGACGGAGGCCGTGCTATGGGAGGGGGATGATTGAGAAAGGACCATCCTCGCCAGTAATAAGTCAACGGGATAACTCCTCCCCTATTTGCGTGCGTTTGCCCAGCTCGCGTGGCTCGGTGCCCCAGCGGTGTTGCACTAACAACTTGCGGCCGTTCGCCTATGTAACGCGATAGCGGGAGGAATGACGATGGGAGGAGCGTACCGAGTACTCCGATATTTCGTCGCGTGGCGCGCGCGGGCTGTTTTGGTTTCTTGCAAAAGTTATATTCCCTCTGGTCACCCATCTCCTCATTGCCCGCGTCCTTTCTCTCCTCCATGCCCAACAAATTCCTTCCACTTGTTCCTTCATCGTCTCCTCTTCCTCCTCCCTACTTCCATTTCAATCCCCCCGCCCTTCCACTCATTTTCTTTCCCCATCTCTCCACGATTTAGCTATAGTGCCTTCCCGCTACCTTCCTTTATTTTTAAAGCATCCCCCACCTTCCTAGCTGAAATGACAAAGCAATTCAGCGACCATATTCCTCTGTCTTCACTTCCTTATCTTAATCCCTATCTTCCGCTTCTTACAGCGCTCTATCACCCTCCCATAGTTGCCTCCCTCACACGTCGCTCCTCCCTGCTCACTTGACACAAAGTTCAGCTTCCCGAAAATTGATAAAAATGTGGGGCATTCACTAATGTAATTGATTAAGGTATTCCAAACACTTGAGACAACCCATCAATATTATTATAAATACGGCATTTAATGCATCCTAGAAATTTGAATATGAAGGTCGCTGCAATTTTACCCATACAGTATTATTACGAAGCGAGAATGAATTATTAAATTTATTGAGCGCGCACAAGTTGATCTGTCGCGACCACAGTTAAGTATATTATAAATTAGGAAGGAACATTCTGGAATTCTCAAAAAAAACATTTCACCAGCATTCGTGGCTGTATAACAAAGCGAACAATTCACATTTCCAAATCTCGTACCAGAGACTCTTTCTAAGAGTACCAATGGGAGGCTAATTGCTGCATATTTTACTATTTTTTCCTAATAAGCACTCTCGTGTGACTAAGACAAATGAGAATAGGATGAATCTCTTTCTGACCTCCTTCGTTATTCTAACATCCTAGTGGTGTCTGTTTTATTTTTGCTAAGCTAAGCTTTGAAGGAGGCTAAGAGAAGAACGTCTTTTTAACCCTGTGACGCCGAACGTTTTATGTTGTGTTGTTATCGGCAAGTTCTAGAGCTAGCTGAAGAAATCTTCACGACAAATAGTATTTCTGACAGGCGGTAGAGCGCTCCTTCTCTATTCATTTGCAAATCTCTGGCACCATAAATGAATGGACTGCTACCCTCCATACCCTTTCCGTCTCGATCAACATTATAAATTTACAATGCAGGTTAGTCATACAAACGTCATTTGTTTATTTACTCATGACTTCGCAGACAGTGATTTTGGAATCATAAAACTCACGTGCACAATTTAGACTGCGACACTTCAAGCTGCGTGTTTGCTTGTCACTTTATATTAAACAAATAATTGTGATATTCTAAGATCGCTTAAACGACAAGGCAGCAGAGACAATGTGTGCATAGGCCGAGAGCTAAATTTTCTCTTGTTATTTGAAATAACCGGTACCGGGAAGTTGAACTTCAAATATTTTTATTTTCCTGCTAAACGAAAAGAAATGTAAATATTCAACCGTAAGCTAGTCACGCAGTCTTAATATTCGACAAAAAAAAATTAAGTGTAGTACAGAAATTTTCAGAAGGCGGTAAGTAATAAAATTCATTAGAGGTTTATAGATTTCCCTTTATTAAAGACAGAAATTTTGATTTTTTTAAACGTGTAGATGTGAACTATATAAAAAGAACACCGAAAGAAACGCCACTATATGCTCAACTAAATTCAAGTAATTCCGTATGCAACTAAAATTAGACGACGATAACGAAACGTAACCTTGTAATCGATGGGTAAATAACGATATATCAAAAGATTTATGGCGCAGTATTAAACCTTCGCTTGTAGCAGCACAAGAAGGCGTGGTCGGAAACTTCACGCGTTGATGGAGATGGAGGAGATTCTATGTTTTTGTAAGCGCAAAGAAGTAAAAAAAATATAGAATCAAAGATTTTCGACGATCTTCGTTGGTGGGCGTGTGCGGAGACGCCGCTCGGGCCTCTGCCCTTGACGCTATAATGGTGCCGTGATTTATTTCGACACGGCGATCATCGCGTGATGTATTTGTTCCGTGACACTGGGCGGCCACTTGATCGATGCCCACGACACGCGAGCTGCGCCAAAAGGAACTATGCAAAGTAAATCTAAAGAAATGTTGTTTACATAGAGTTTTAAACTTAAGGAAAACTCCGCTGGCCCTGCACGAATCACTAGTCAAGTTTTTGAAATCTTCCCTTTTCAGCGAGCAATTAAATCTTGATTGTTAATTTTTTTTATTTATCTTCAGGACCATGAAGGGTTAAAGAGGGGAGTGGAGTACACAAGTAATAAAAATAGAGAAAAAGACACCTAAAAGCAAACAGATTATACAGTAAATAAGGTTCTTCACAAAAAAAAAAAAAGTTAGTTAATCGTTAGTTCTATCACGCGCACTATCAGGGATTCCAGCAATGGCTCCGGGTAGGTGATTCCCCATTGTTCAGGTGCTATGAATAAAGCGCCGTTCACGCACTTGCAACCGAGTAGGACCCAGAAAGAAAAGACCGGTTTTTAAGCCTCTCGCGACTGCGGAGGACCTGCTCCGCAGCAGCTCATCTTAAGGCCCGTTCACACTCTTGCGACCGAGTGCGACCGAAAGAGACCAGACCGGTTTTAAGCCGCTTGCGATCTCTTAGGACCAGAGCGGAGCTGGTCCTAAGAGATCGCAAGAGGCTTAAAAACCGGTCTGGTCTCTCGGTCGTACTTGGTCGCAAGAGTGTGAACGAGCCTTTATTGTAAGCCGTCGCAAGAGCTTAAAAACCGGTCTTGTCTCTCTCCGTCCTACTCGGTCACATGTGTCTGAACGGCGTTTAAAAGAGTCATACAAATATTTCGTGCCACTAGATCGAATGCCAACTTTGTGGTGGTGATCGATGAGTGCTGAAACAAAATGTGGTGGTGCTAGTAGCCTTTCCTTCAGAATCCAGTTGTTATGGTAAATCTAATGAAGCAAGCATAGACGAAAACATATTTTTGCGTTGCTAAGGGAAATGATAAGCTTGATTTTATTGCAGTTACACTAGACGGACGATAATAGTTTTAAATTATAAATCGAAATACCCTATTTCGAACCGATTTTAATTGTGAAATATGGGATTTTTCGATGTGAAAAGGAATGTGAATCTTAAAATCTAAATAACCTATATCTTGAAGCCGTATCTTCGTATAAATATCTCGGCTTGCATTTTGTTGCAGTGGGCACATAAGCGGTCTTAGTGATAGTGTTACAGCGATATTAATATTTCCTTCCAAATGAGAAGTTCACCAAGGTTCGAGAGCAGGGCCTTAAAAAAATGTTATCGGTTGTTCGCGAATGTACCTTCAAGCCCACTTCCCTAATTAGAGCAAGAAAGCTTAATCACAATAAAATACACACAAAACACACTTAATCCAAAGCAGCACAAAATAACAGATCCTGAGTTCAATCCTCACCTCTCCCCTTTCCGATCCGGATGAACATCGTACCGGCGTGCGGTCGTGTATCAGTACTGGTTGATGGACGTTGAAGACCCCAGGCTAGCTGCACTGGCTGAATTTCTCATCTACAGCTGGGAGTCAAATCGCCCGTTCAGGCAGACTAAGTTCTAGGCTGTATAAACATACCCACAACCCTACTTTTCTTAGCACAAAATATTGGGCCATTATTAGTGCAAAATTGCGCAACTTGGCCCAAATTGGCCCGGCTTCCCAATATGCACACAATATTTGAAAATGTTAGGAAAAGATTACAGTGACTTGGCATTATTGCCCATTATGTGCCCAATATTTGTAAATATTGGGATAATTTTAGTATAGTTGTGCAATATTATGCAGCATGTTCTCAATATTGGTAAATGTTTGTAAAACTTCAGACAATCCTGAATATCTCGACAATACCATCAATATTACCCAGTATGTGCACTATATTAATCGCAGTATATCTGTCTAATATTACCCTGTACGTGCTAAATGCTGTTAAATATTGGAACACTCTTATTATAGCTTGATAATATTAACAATAATACCTTGTATGTGCCCAAAATTGGTAAATATCGGTACAATCTTGCAATAGCTAGACACTGTTACTAATATTACCTAGTATGTGCCCATTATTTGTAACATTGGGATAATCTTAGTATAGCTGTACAATGTTATCCAATATGTGCCGATATTGCGAAATATTGGGACACTTTTGTTAGTACTTGGACAAACTTTTAAATATTATCCAGTATGTGCGGAATATTTGTAAATATTGGGAGAATCTTGGTATAGACGGACAATATTACCAATATTACCATGTGTGATGCTCAATATTAGTAAATATTGGTACACTCGTGGTATAGCTGTCGAATATTATCCAGTATATGTCTAATATTAGAACAACCTTAATATAGCTGAAGAATATTACCAATATTATTCAGTATGTGCCGAATATAGGTAAATATATGAATAATCCTGGTATACCTTTCCAGTATGATCCAGTTTATGTCCAATATTGTTAAATATAGAAACAATGCAGTGTTCTTTTATATATGTCAGTAAATATATTATTGTTATTATTAATTATTAATATTTGTAAAGCTGGACAATATTACCAATATTATCTAGTGTGTGCCTAGTGTTGGCAAACATTGGGATAATCTGCGTATAGCTTTCCGATATTAACCATTATGTGCCCATTATTGGTAAAGATTGGGACCATCTCGATAGAAGTTTTCAGCGGCAGTCTTGAACAAAGCGATTTGCAGCGCGCGTCTCTGGATTTCACCGTGTACCTTACACAGTATATCCGATAGGGAGCGTCGACGACAGTCACTTCTCGATGATAGGACGGAATTTGGCATGTTTTTGTGCACGTTTAAAGAAAAATGTTTTTTTTTGTTTTGCACAGCATTGAAAAAAAAGGAATGGGTGTCTCTGTACCGGTCTGTTGCCCGGGCGCGATCGGAATTTTTTCGCGAAGACCGGGAACATCAATGAAAAAACGGTTAAAGCGCAGGCGAGCTGGTGTAAGTTAGGCAAGATGATTGAAAACCTAAGACTGTGAGTTTAAAAATCGGAAACTCGTGAAGTAGGAAGAAAGGGAACAGACAACGTCTCAAGACAGACGCTGTGTCTGTCCCTTATTTCTTACTTCACGAGTTTCCGCTTTAGAACCACAGTCTCAGGTTTTCAATCATCATACAACCGGGAACATAGCAGGGAAGGCTCACGGAGCACCGTTTAACTAGTCGCCTAAACATTCGTGTATCGAATGTTGCGTGCCAGGCTATCTCAATGAACTGGTTGCCATGTTTAATATAAAGCAAAAATGACTCGGTGACTTGTGGCGTGAGCTTTTGAACGTAACTCGATATAAGAAAACGGGGCTGTTTGAATCAGTCTTAAGGGAGCGAAGCACGCGCAGTTGGCCGGGCTACGGAGAGGAGCGGTAACTGAAAACTATCCACTAAAATGTTCCGCTTGTGGTCAGTAATGACAAATGCATATAGAAGCTTAAAGGCATCTGTGCATTGAGGCACGCCATAAGCGCCCTTCAGTTTTGTTGCCTCTTATCGCGTTCCTTCATTCACGTCATTGCCACAGCAGGACAGGTAATTGCAACATTAAGCGCTACAGTGTCCTTCTCCCTAGCATAGGACATTGTGGAAGCTCGTCAACGTACGCTTCAGTGTCTCAGCAACTCGGTAAGACAAAATAAAGTCGGCAATGACAGCTTAATCCGGCTCGTGCTTAAAGCGTCTATAGGCCTACTAGTCACTGCCTCTAATTAGAGCGCTCGTGATCCAGCGGTTCGAACTGATCCACCTGCGCTGTAGGTGAAGGCGGTAGTTATACGGTGGGAGATAGCGTTCACAAATTGCTGGTTCTAACGGACTACGTAACGAGCGACTCCTCGAATTCTCATTAGAAGCGAATTCGCCAATCGAACTAGCTGCTCCTGCATAGAACTCACCTTAAGCGAGCGAAAGCTTGAATACATGCTCGTGCCTATATGCTTGATCTATAGCCCCTCCATACCGACAAAGAATGGTAGATCGCCATTGCGAAGCTTGCCGGTGAAAGTGAAAAAGGTGGAGCTGGCAGACAACGGATGAGAAGTGAGCCATGCGTGACGGGCGCTCACTGCGGCGAGACGCCGAAACACACTTCTCCCCCAAGCAATGGAATGCTTGCTCGTGCTCCTCGTGTTCCCCGCGCAAAATGGCTGGTCTAATCGACCACGTAACGACGACTGGAATTTCATTGAAACGAATTCGCCAATCGAACTAGCGCTCCGCGCAAAGACTCACCTTAAGTGAGCGAAGCTAAAGACATGCTCGTGCCTCATGCTTTGATCTATAGCCTCCCTCCATACTGACGAAGAATGGAAGATCGCCACGAGAAGTGGCCGAAGAAATTGAAATTGTGGAGCGGCTGACAACGGATGAGAGTGAGGGGCCATGTGACGGGCGCTCCGCTGCGGCGAGACGCTGAACACACTACTTCCCCAAGCAATGGAATGTTTGCAAGTGCCTCGTGTTCCTCGCGATACCTGCCTTTATTGTCGGGTTTGAAAACCATGTTTGGGTCCTCGCCACTGCAAAAGCTGCTGCTAACGTCCGGAGGTTCCCCGAGAAATGCTCTGAACCACCAGATTGTCGCGTTCCAAACCTGCGACCGGGCACTTTGCTGGCTCCGTCGTCGAGCTGCCCGGGCTTTGTGAGCATAGAAAAGGCTATGTTTTATCCACTGATCTCTGTGTCTATTTGCTGGATCGCGCGTGCAAACCAGAATCCGCCTATGGAAGGGAACGCTGCCACGGTAAACGGCCATCTTTGTTAGAGCCATAACATCTCCCAGCCATCATAGCAGGCATAGCGAACAGCACAATGGCGGCAGAGCTGCCATAATACCAGCCGCCGGATCTAGTGCACTGTACCGTGGGTGATATTTTGTGCTTGACTGAGGTTGTCCGACAAAGCCAGCCTTAGCAGAAACCCGGCGTGAACGTAGCCGTCATCTTCGCGGGACCCCACGTTCACGAAAGCCGCAACACCGGAGGAAAGCAGCGCTGCTCGCATCGAAAACATCGAAACTCCGTGCCGGCGTACTGCTTTCGACGCTGCTTTCGGGATGCCAGCACATGATGCGTCCTGTTGCTGCTTTTTTCCCTGTGCTGCAGATTTTGCCAGAAACTTTCACCGGGTCCTCAAAGTTAGGCGACCTGCGTTCACGCCGGGTTTAAACATATGTTTCGTCAAACAATTTCAATCACGGCGAATTATCACCCACGCCGGCTGATGGCAGCCGCGCCGCCAATAACCGCCACAACGCCGTCTGCCATAGATGAATGATAATGACCGCGGCTGCTTGCACCATGTCTAGAGGTGATATAACCTGCTTACCGGGATGGCCGCAGTATGCAGCCGTATTCATGCGAGGCAAACTGCGCTCCGGTCAATGGTGTCGCAAAGATCAGCGGTTTGATCATGTGTCTGCTGCTTCGCAGCGCCTGTTCAAGCCGACCGCCTCACGATCGTCAGCGCTTCCGCTACCAGCGAACTTCCACGAAAGGAGGAAAGGAAAGGCGACCCGCGCTTGAGCCGGGTTGAAGAACACGCAATCGCAATTTCGGCTTCCGGTTTAACCCACTTTGCTGCGGGGCGCTGAGTGTGAACGGAAACTCACAGCACATTAATGACGTTGTAAATTATGACTGAGGTGACATTGTTTTATTAGACCTCTAAACGCTGCAGATTTCGGCACAAGCGGAAGCGTTCTCATTACAAGTGTTTCGAAGTTAGCGCACGAGCTCCGCTAGCAACACGAAGACGTTCTCTAACAGATAAACCATTCACAAACGGGCTTCTGATCGCCGCCATTTTCAGAGCTCTGTGTATAGCGCATGTTTCGCTTGTTTTCCGACGCAATGACCATGGGCGTGCTGGACTGTGACGTTCGCACGCTAAACTGCGATTTTTTTAAATACAGGAACGCTGGTTGTCTTTAATATCTGTGGAAATGATAAATTTGTTTCAAATATTCGACGCTCAGACAGCTGTAAAGCAAGGATATATTTATTGAGCAATTCTACGAGACACCTTGTGCTTTACATATACCCCGTAAGATATCTTGAAGTGTTTGTGATGAGTGCATAGCAAAACCTAGAGGATTACCATTAATTAGAGTCGCACACAGTCGTGACGCCGCGCAAGCATGACCCCTTCCGTACAGCCTGGATTAATAATGTACAAAGTGTATCTCACACTTCCACGCTAAAATAGTGCATCTGTGCGAGTCAGAAATCATGACTGCATTAGAATTGCCCTGCTTTGTGAAAATCGTTAGCGTCTTCTTATCAAGTCCAGCCCTTACCACATGTGTACGTGTGGTGTGAGATTTTATGGCGATTATAAGGTTTCAGTCACAGTCGTAAGTCCATTCATTAAAAAAAGTGCTACACATCTTTACACGTAAATACGCGTTTCAACACACAACACCGTTCCTGTGTTCTTTTTAGAACCGGGAGATACGCACTGAAAACAAACGCTGGGACACCACAATATAAATTGTGTTTGTGCGATCGCTTGCAAACATGATAGCTATTAATGAAGCTTGTGGTTGCAGTAATTAGTGACAAAGTACTAACGGACATGGTAATAGATATAGGCTTCGATTTTAAGATTTCGTTTATTTTATTTTTAGAGGATTATGTACACCTATGTATAATACCTGTCGATATCAGATTCCAAGCACCGTAGATGTTTGCAAGAAAAAAATTGGCACTCGTTGTGTTCGTTCGAAACTTGAAGGAACCCCACATCGCTCGTCTCCTCTAGCGCTTTTCGAGATTAGCACTAATCAGCTGGTGTCCGTTGGCAAAGCGTCATTGCTCGGCAAGGTTATTCAGGCACTCCTCAAACGCGAGGTCATAGAGGGGAAAGGAGAAACGCGCAAATTGCCCCCGACGTATGCGTGGAAGACGCCTACGAGAGCCATCAAGTTTATGACCCGAAACCTCAGCGCTCTGTCTCTCTATGAATGTACGCTACTGACTTTCCCAACGTGGTGGCCTTCGGCAATGACACATTCACCACGCTTCGAGGACGAATGGGTGACATGCCGCCCTTGCGGGCATGGCAGGATTAACTTATACACGAACTCATATCTGTTACGTCACGGCGCGGTGGTGGCGCGTCGGGCGCACTTCCGGTCAGGGGCTGTGGGCGGAAGCCCCATGTGAGACGTGTATTCCTGCGTTGTTTTGAAAGGAACCCGAGCGAAAACCTGCCTTCTCGTCAAACCGCCGCGACTGGGGCTGTACCAAAAGAGTCGAGAAAGGTTTGAAGGTCAGTTTTCATGTGCTCGGTTCGTCCGAGAACGTGGATATGTGCCGTGAAAAGGAAAACCAGACGCCGTCGGACCACGATTGCTTGGGCGGGAAGCACTTTGAGTTGAATTCACGGATACTTGGGGTCATCAGATTTAATTGTTTTGTTCCAACATGAACGCCGGAAAACCGTCAAGTTGTGCGGACCACCTGCGGACTACGTTCAGTGCGTCTTCAAGTTCAAACGGCCGCCTAATCGTTCAAACTCTCGTCTGCTCTTTCAAACGTTTCTGCTTGTCGTCTGCTCTTTTAGACGACGCCGGCCTCGTAGACAAAACGTGAGCGCCGGTACTTGCGATAAGAAGTAAGTGCAGGCCTCATAAGGCTTAAGTTTGAAGGTTGGTAAGCAGGCTCGATGTAAACAGTAGATACAAGGAGATGTTGATCATTGTTACCAGTGGCCATCACCGACTTGTTATGCCTAATTCACATGGTCCGATTCTGCTTTAGATTTTCAAGTATCGACGTCGACCATCTCAGCTACGGTTCACGCTTTTGCAGCCCGAGCGACGTCGCGACTGAAAAATGGGAGCGAAATCTCACCATGCGAATCAGGCTTTAGCGGCACATTCTGCGGCGTCCGCGCGGAATGAATCGCCGCATGTCACATTATTGACGCGAAGTGTTTGCGGTGTAACCAGCCTTGTTAATTTCGCTGAGGCCGCTCAAGTAGTCAGACATTGCCAGGAAGACGTAGAATGAACGATTCGAACGCCAAAAATGGCAGGGGGACTCACACCGACGCTGATAACATCGCATTTCAATGGTTTGTTTATGGGTGACGGTGAGCTTCTTTCCCACACCCCATCGCGCATGCTCGGCGCCGGTGGCGTCCGCTAGGGGCGCTCCGGTTTGTTTGTAAACATGAGTTGGTGTATAAGTCTATACAGGGATTTCACGTGAAGTCATCGTGAAGTCATTGAAAGAGCGCTCCGATGACCCCCAGAAGAAGGCAAGGGCTCTCTCTTATCAAGACCCTCTTGTGTACTCCCAGATTTGCGCAGGCGTCGTTATTCTCTTCTCAGGAGAATATAGAAGATGAACCCTTCACTCAAAATTCTTACAAAGCAGCTTCGCTCTCCACCTCTTACATGGTGGTCAAAAGTACGCGATGTTGCCTCAGTGCAACCCATGTATGAGTATAAAGATCACGGTCATCGGCGCTACTCGGAGGGTGACGGAATTACTCAAATTTCGTTTACAGCCGGTGCAGGCTGCTGCTTTGTTACTGTCTGGTTCATATTCTCAGCTACCTATTCGATCTATTTGTTTTACTGTCGCAAACTACTGTCCTATCGCCTCCGTGGTGTACCTTCTAAAACAACAGAATTCGGATTGCAATCTCAGATGACTTCTCCAACACCCGTGACATTAACCGCGGTGCCTCACAGCCTCAGGAATGCTCCCGGGGACCTGCATATTAGGGTGGTGCATTTATTATTTATTATTTTAGACAAAAATAATATGGAATTCCCACCCGACCACCGAACAAACGCAGAAAAAATCTTGGAACTTATATTTGGTTTTCGATTCAAGATTAGTGGCAATATTATTTTAATTATTTTACCATTCACGAGACAGCACGATTAGAACATTTCTTTGCGACATTTTGTTTCTGAGACATTATTTTCGCATGCACGCGACATACCCGAACATGAATAAATCGCTCATACCATTCGCGTTACTTGATCGAAGTCACCTGAGTGATCATGCGTCGCAATTGCAACGTCGTTGCTCTGCCTACACTGATGACTTGTGCACAGACATTTGGAAAAGCTCTCTCGAGCCTGCATGTGGTCAAACAAAAGTGTCCATGACGCCGCTTTGTAACTTCAGTATTATAGCAGGCCCATCTGCATAACAAGAAAGCCGTTTGCTTAAACCTGTAAGTTTGCCGGTCACCCGTGCAGTTTTCCGGCCACCGGCCACCAGCGAGTACAAACTAGTCGCCTGTTTGAACAAACGAGCAACCCGCTTGCCCAGACAGGTGACCGGTATGGCTGAAACAGGTGACCGATTTCGACAAACGGGTGACCGGTATGGCTAAACTGTTACAGATATGAAACCATTAATTTTCATAGATGTAAAAAATGACTTTTTTTCAATCCATCGGCATTTCTAACCTACTATCCGACACTCGGTTATTCATTCAAGAGGGGGCCATTGAGGGTGTTCGGAATATTTACTGCACCCGAAATGGTTTCGTGTGCCAAAGGAAGTGCTTTCTTACTACCTCCAATAGTATTTAGTTATTAGCTATGATTACTTTATATTATTATTTATCAACCCGTACAGTTCACGCAGGAGTACATCTCGGTCATTTATGAGGAACACTGTTTCTTTTAGCAACAATATATTTATACGTGTAACTCACAGGGAGGGAGTGTTAAGATTCAAACCTAAGCAATTAAATATGTTTAGATATGCGGGCATGCGCGTGCATCCACAGAGGATAGCTTTGCCGCCAGAAGAGATTAAACGTCCCAGTTTCCTTTATCAAACAACACAAACCTTGAAGAATTGTACAACATTTAATCAAGCAGCAGAGACCGCGCTTTCCTAATCCTCAAATATCATGAGGATATCCAAATTATGCTATCAGTAGTTAGGAGCAAAGTCAGTTAAATATTTAAGACAAAATTACGCATGTACCACCACAAGGTCGTTGCCTAATCACAATTTTTAACGCATAAATAATTACCATTGAATTACAATCAGTTATTTTAATATAAAACACAACGTTGTATATGTAGTTGGTAAATATTTGTACTCAGCGTATTGAGAAGTTGAATACAAGCACGCATTGTCTGATAAACAAGAATAGCGAAGGCAATTGGCAGCGATAACGAATTTATGCCAGGATCCATGAAGCCCGATTTTTTACGAGGCAGAGATTCGGTAGATTATATATTTTCCAGGATTAATTAGTATGTGCGTTGCAACATAAAATGATAGGCTCCATAAAATAAGTGAGGGCGAGAACTACTTTTGAGTGAGTGAGGTTGGTGAGTGAGTGAGTTTAGTGAGAAGCGCATGGTCGTAAATTTGGTGAGTTCATGAGTTCTAATGAGGGCTTAACTTCAGTGAGTTAATACGTTCGTGAGTGAGGACTGTAATATGAGTGTGGCCGTGAGGGGAGGGGGAGTGAGCTTTTAGCTTTTTATTTCGAGCTGACTGTGAGTGAATGAGTTTAACCAAAAATACCGACCTCTGCACTTCAGTCTTGAGTAAGTCGCCAAGATTACCTTAATCACACTGCAGAAGGTTTGGGCCCCGAAGTGTATGACATTTAAAGGCACCATATGCGGCAATCTCAGAATGATTGCCTGAAGAAGTAACCCCAACTAGGGATGAGACAGCAGTAGTTGTCGTAAGCAGATCAGTGATCAGAGGGGACGACTTTAGATGCGGTTGCTAAACCTTGAAAGCAACGGCTGATAATGACATTATCGTTACAAAATAATATTTCCTTTACTGATGTGAATTGGAGGGGCATATATTTCACATTTGCAGCGATGCCAACAGCCAATATCATCGCATAGATACCCTCTAATAGAGTCGTCAGACGCGGAAGATTATCTTCGGCACAAGTGCAGAGGGTCAGGGCATGGGAAGATGTCTGCGGATTCCTGAAAGAAAGGCGTCAGAGGCTTTCTGAAGGAGTATGATGTACGACCCGGCTGATGTCGGTAGCGGGCTAAAAATACCGAGGAGAGACAGACCCGTGCGTAGGCACAAAAAGCACACGCTGAGCTGGTTGGGTTATGTGAAAGCATTCAGCCGCTTGCGGATTCTGCATTAAGTTAAGGTATGACCATGACGACAAAGAAGGTAGCGAATAAATGAGCAGTACGCAAAAACAAAGTCTCGAAGAAGATATGCTGAAATTGATTTCGAAGCGATTATGTAGTTATATAGGGCGCTATTTAGACATGCGCGGTATCAACAGGTTTGACTTCAAGTTGCATTATTTTATGTTATGGCATTTGCATCCAAGGTACGCGATATTTTCTTTTATCCAAAAAACCTTCCCAGGGCACCCAGATTCTCGTCTGCCGCCTCGCGGATAAAACTGTCGTATTCCCGGCGCTGCGCCATAAGGTTTTTCACGACGACACTGATAAAGGGATATCTCGATGGTGCCGTAAGCCCGCGACTGCCAATAATCTAATCTGTGAGTGTGATAGCAACGAGCACCTTCACAGTGAAATAAATAAAATATTTCCTATTATTACTCTCCCAGCGTCGTTAGTATTTTGGAGAATTCTGACCGCACAGGATAGCGCGACCATCTTCCGGCTGTAGGCGAAGCTCGTGAAGTTCGCCAGCGACGACGGCAGCACGACAGGCGACTTTGCCGTACCCGGAGAGGCTGGGAAAAATATATCAATCCCGTGTTGGCAACTGTGGAACCATAGGCCCGCCCGGATGCAGTGAGCAGGAGTGCACAATAGAGAAGATCATATGAAGAACGTTTCAACAAAACCAGTATTACTCTCAAAAAGCCGTTAAAAAAGAAAACATTGATAACTGATATGATATGTTAACATAGTGTTCTTCTTAGCTAGCAGGTTCCTCTCTCGACTCTTCTCTTCTATATTGTTTTTTTTTCTTCAAATATTAGCAACGAGGAACATTTTAAAGCCCTATATATCTCGCAACGTTTGACCAAAACAAATTGTGACGGCAACTGGTAATCCTGAATTGGTGAATTCTTTTTACGGCAACACCTCCGACCCTGATTTTAAGTGTAGCGAGCAAATCAGGCTTTCGAGCGCAGTCGCGCGCTCCATGGGGAAAGGACCCAATCGCAGTCTTGAATTTCCTCTGAATCTACTATTAACCTCCTGGTGAGGTCTCGGTCACACCGAAAACGCCGTTGTGACTATTTTATGATACATAATAATTAATCAGTATCAACCTGTTCGTACGCTGGAATAAACGTGAAGTTCTGGCATAGAACCAGCAATACAGCCAACGATTCATAAAATACATATCTGACTTATTTTGTATGACGGGTTCCAAATATGTTTGCGATTTAAAACAAATTGAATACAAAATGCTGTAGTGGTTTTTCACAAGAAATGCATTTAATATTCTGCACGCATTGAGCGGCTAAAGCAAAGCTGTGCGTACATTCGATCAGGGTGCATCACATTCAAACGAATGTGTAAGACCGTAAGCACGTAGAGCGAATGCATATGTGCCGCGTGAATTATGCCGTCCATAGACAGCAATCTAGTCCAACAAACAAACACGCGACGCTTGGATCAAAATGTTCACCCGTGCACAAATAAAAAATAAAATCTTTCGTTATTCTCAGCAAACACTGATGAAATCTAAGCGTAGAAAGCACAACTCCCTTAAAAAAGAAAGCAAGCGTGAAGAGACTTGGCAGGCAGTCGGCAGTTCGTCGCGTGGCCTCACCTAATTAAGGCAGTTGTTGACAGGGATCCAGAAGAAACACGCCCCAGGGAGCACCTGGTCGATATTCAGAGCGGGACAGGCGTTCCCGGAAGAGCTCCTGCTTACCAGTGTCGCCCCAGGGTAGAGCCCTTAGACGAAAGCCGCAGAGCAGTGGTGGGGCTTGCAGTACTGACGTTACTCTCCAGAACTTGATAATCGTCTCAGTTGACGCGCTGTTCTCATTAAGTCGCCGCACTCAACTGGCGTTGCAAACCGTCGTACAAATTAGTGTGATTTGGGTTTAAATATCCCACCCATGGCTGCCCTCATATATAGACCTCATAATTTAGAAAATTAGAGTAGGCGAATGTTTTAGCAAAGCTAGTTTTCCTTTTCATCGTCAGTTTTTATCCACGCAGAACACTTTGGGTGACAACAACATTAGAAGAGGGCTTAGGGACTGAACTTGGTCTTGAAGCGTTAGTTTATATTTATCAGGATACGCGGTAGGTGTCATGTAGTGAAATTATGCTATTAACGTTGTTAAAAATCACCAGAAGTGATGTTTTATTTTCCCTTTTTTTAATTCAGCGCAGGAGAATATGTTCATGAGTCCGGGCTCACTGTATGTTAATTTGCCCTGCACATTATAAATTCGACGGTGTGTCTTCTATGAACTGTATGAAACGTGAAAACACGCGTGAGGCCAAGGAGATGGCCAGCTGTGTCTTCCCGCTTCAGCTATGAACAGAATTACATTTGCCATAGTATAATTAAAAAAGGTGCTGCTATTTGAGCTGTTGCATGAATTAAATAATTAATAACACCAACCACCGTGTGCGATAATAGAGACAAGCTCTATTTCTATAATGTTTAGCTTCGTTCGAATCCAACTTCACGCATCAAAACAAACAGAAAATAGACATATATAAATCTAGTTTTGAGATCACGTGTTTTCTGTTTGTTTTGTTTATCTCTACATTTTAAACAATTTGTTTTATTTCTAAATAGACGCAGTACAAGGTACGCCGAAAAAGTTCTGAGGCTAATTTTGCAACATGAAAAGAAAAGGAAGCATGGTGATCCGAGCACAGATGTCGAAGGCAGGGAACTTCGTTTGTCATTATTCCTAAATCCGTCGTTCTGTGCCCATTTTAAGGTGCCATACACGATTTTTTGTGACCACACACTCTAGCACCATGGTGACATCAGAATGAACTGCAAACCATAAAGAGGGCGAGTTTAACCGCCACAAAAACCGGCAAATCAGGAACAGCGACCTTGGAAATAACTCGAAAGGGGTATGGCAAGAAAGCAGTGTTCGCGCTTGAAAACGAGCGGAACATCACTGAAAGACACATACAGGTCGGGAAGGTTGCCGTACCTCACTCCATCATGTAGTGCTGTTTGGTCGTTCTTAAAGCGCATGTGCCACTCAAAACATTTTGCACGACCCGCCGTTTTTTTCGCAATAAATCTGCTGAGTAAATTAAAAGGTTTCTGTTTCCAATTTCACAAATTTGACGCACACTTGATGCTCGCTCTCGCTGCGGCTTGCGGCCTCTGTTGAAGTCACTAATATACTCTTCCGATTGGTCACAAAAGCTCATGTAGCGCATCTCCAAAGGTTCACAGAACGAAGACTTAGGGCTTAATGACAATTGACGGACCCTGCCTTCGACCGCTGCGCGCGAGTAACAGCGATCCCCTCTTTAAGCTGCTAATATAGTGTCTGAAGTGTTTTGATCGCGCCTTGTATATTATGGCAACAAAAACTGGAACTGTTTGTCCTCGGGAATGCACCCCTCGCCACTGCTGCTTCATCCGCTTCGTCACCTTATTGCCTCATCACCTCATCGATTCGTTACCTCATTGCCACAGTAAACCTACGGCTTTTGAAATATCCCAAGCGGAGTTCATCTACAACCTAGAGGAATTCGGTTGTGCTGCATGAGTTGTGAAGTCCACTTGATATTAAACAAATCTGACTTGCGTCGCAAAATATGCTAACTCGTTTTGATAAGTATCGTGTCACCATAAGCAAGGTGTATTTTTTTCTTTTTTGCGTAAAATAAGGGGACAACGAGGAGCAGCAGTAATAAAGACCTAAAGGGTTGAATAGGATCCCGATTGGGGAGCACATTCGTCTCTCACGGTCGTGCCCTTTGCCACTTTTTGTTCCACCTCCAGTGATCAAGGTGTCGTTCTCGCCACTCTCAATGAAAGTAAAGAATTGTTGTGACAAGTGTGGCCCTAGTTCTGAAATCAATCTTTTGTGGGTCCTCTCCTTGCTGTCAAATTTATGAACTTTTCAATCAAGCGCGCTTCTGTATTTACCATTTCGAGTTTGACCTAACTAAATAAAAAAGTTTAAAATGTGTTTTATCATGCGTGTTACTCGGAAGGCGTCTGGCTTACTTACCGAAACGCTTGGTGGAACGGGTAATTCCTTGCTTGACACAGATTCGTTTTACGAGCAATAAAGAAAAACCATAATTCCGTTTTGGAATAATTTAAAGCAAAGCTGAACCTGGTTACCTAATAAGTGATTAATCAAATGCAAGTAACTTTTTTTTCTTATCTCGCCTCTACTCTGTGAAAGAATATTCTTTATCCATAAATATTGTTCGATATTCTCTCTGACTATCACAACCTATAAAAATCACAATAATATTCTTCTAAACGCAATATCAGTGGCTGTTGATAAAGGAAACAATATCAAATTTTGATCTCTTAACTTGCAGCCCAGAGATGTCGAAAACTGAAGATGCAGCAACCTAAAACTTCAGGAACCTGAAGATGCTGCAACGCGTAGCTGCAGCAATACGAAGCTGCAGCATCGCGATTGTGTTACACATCCTAAAATCCGACACGAAGGATAAAATGTGTTGTCAGAAACAATACGTCCTATTTTCTGTTAAGTCTAGCTGTCGTATGTTTAATTTTTTTTGTCATCCCACGTGGACTCTTTTATGCTTCACTTGAACGAGCTCAAATCGATTTTTTTAAATTTTTTCATCAGTGATCGGGTTGATGTTTTATGGGGCCAATGCTCATCATAGTCAAGCGCTTTGGTTATAAATGCAGCAGCACGTGATGTGCTCCGGATGTAATTAAAGTTGAGCCAATATTTCTCTTAACACGGCGAATGACAACGGGCGCCAACCAGTTTCTTGGCTAAGGAACTTATCTTCACTAGTCCAGTATCACACAGCACTTGTGCACAATTCATAAGTGATATTTTGATATATTCTAGTCAAGGGTACGTTTTCCGACTGTGTTCCCTTCTAGATCCTCAGGGATAGGTTAGCAAGCTTTTCAAAATATAAACAGAAAGAAAACATTTTATTTTTTCATCAAAATAACACCGATTAATGAAGGACCTTGCTACGGTGCTCGAATGCTCGTATGACCCGAATTGTGTCTGTATGCATTTTCAAATTGCAAAAATCCCCTCCGAGCAATGTTTCATCAATCATTTTAGAGGTCACATATGAAGGAATTGTATATACTTAAATGCATGAAAAATGTTAGCGGCGCGTAATAGGCTTGACAACTTAGAGCGTGCTGGTAAAGTTATGGGCATAAAGGAAAGCAACCTGAACGACCAAAAAGACGGAGACAGGAGAAAACATTTTTGTGGACACCGCATTTTTAGGCGTCATTTAAAACAGTAAAGCAAGCTCAAATAATTTTTAACGCCAATTTTCAAGCGTGCTATAATTAGACATGCACTCTGCCGTTCCTCGAGGTTTACATTTGTATTGTCGGTGGTTTTGAATTTTATATAAGAAAACGTATCTTCCTAGGCCCTGAAGCACTATGGAATTTATTTTACAATTTAGGCATAGCTTCTACGACTTTTATTGTTTTATTGTATTTTGTTTATACCTGAGGCATAGGTTTGATATTATATTTGCAGGAGTATTTTTGATAGACAAGAAACAGCAGACGTTTTTATTATAAAAGGAGCAAGACACGTTGTAATATCTATCTCGAGATAAATTTATGAAATCAAATATTTCATTCATATTATGCAAGTCTGGTCGTCCCGCTGAATTGGGCCTCCGGGAAAGCTATCACGAGACAACGCAATTTCTTTCTAAGGGAATAACCAATAACATTTGCGATATGCCATTTCACACAGGAGACGTACCTCGTTCTCTGAAGTTCGTGTCTTTTTGAACTTTCGAAATAGCGATTGCAGCGTACTGCAACTCATGATAGAATTCTTTCACTCTCAGGTTAGGTTTCAGACGCCAGTTAATGTTAGAAACATTAACTCATATCAAAGGTTTGTATCTGCTTTAACTTCAGCATGCTGTGCTATCACCGACAAACTTAGTAACAACAAAGACCATTACAATAAAGTTTGCTGTCTTATATTTTTATACTGCAATAAATGTAACATTGTCAAGGAGCATTAAATATTTGAAAAAGACAAAGTCCATCAGCATGCGCATCTGTACAATAGTTTGCATTAAAATGCATCTATGCGTAAAGCAAGGTTTGTTCTTCTGAAAATAGTTCAATCTGAAAATCCTAGTTATACAACGTTGCGATTTCTGTTAAACAATGAATGTGCTTGAAGAACGTTCCTCCTGCTCAATACGTATTTTTGTAGCGTGAGCTACACTGGCCGAGGTTGAGCAGTTTCGCCTGGCACCCAAAGAGCCGTGCTGCGCATGCGCGAGGAGCAGTGACGTCAAACGGCGCACAGCTGGCGCGCTGGAGCCGCCGCCGCCGCTGCGCCTCCGCCGCCGCCGCAAAGCGCGCCTCGCCGGTCTGCGCATTTCAGAGGAGTGACGTCATAGCCGCGGCAGACGCACTGGCGCCGCCGCGTGCCCAGCTGTGCACCTCCGTTGCGCAGTAGCCAAGTCTGACGCTGCACCGGAGCCGCTTGATAGCGCCTCTCATTTTGTGTGCATAAGCTCAAGCTACGTATATCCTAGCATAGCCGAGCTAAGCCACGGGAATTTTTCTACTTAATTACTAGCGAGTATTGTTACAAGAAAGCAGGTTTTCTTGCAGAGATACACTACATTGTGGCATAAATTAGTGGTTTCTGATTGCGCTTCGCATTCGAAGCATAAGAACCAATGAACCGCCGGAACGAGACATGCATTCAAGAGTTTGGACTGGTCATATATGTACGTTTCTCTCAATTTGATTTTAGTGTGTTAACATCTACGGGTCATTCACCCTCACCCCCGCCTCCTTTGAAGAGTTGCAGTTGTCACATTCACAATCAAGAGCATGCGCGGGAGTGTGACACACATCCTCATCCTCCTATCGTTATCGCGCGCATGTGCCGGTTTTAGGGGAGTCAGGTTCACGTGCGATTCTGTTCTTCTTATCGCTCGCGTGCGAAGTTAGTTTTGCGATTCGTTCACCGGACGTGCTGCAGTCTTCCATTGCCTTGCAGGAGAATGAGAAGTACTGACGAAAGGGTAACTGAACAGAAGCGGCAACGCGCTGTGTATGTCTGTGCTTAACGTGCGAAAAAGATGCGCGGTGGAGAGAGCAACGTTTGAGTAGTGATACAGACGCAAGTCTTCATAGACGATAATAGACCCCTACTGTACCCACGGATTACCCGCAAATTAACCGTGGATATCCGCACTACACTGGACAATGAGGGTACAAATAAATCAGTTTTGGCGGATCGCAGATGCGATATGGATATCCGCGGGTCAGGATCTGAGGTATTGCCGGCACGATCAATAAACCTGAGTGACCGCAGAGTGTAGAGTGAATACGTGAGTGAATCACCATGAAATGCTTGATAGAATGTTCTATGCGAGCAGAATTCTACTCTTAAAAACCGTTGCACATCGGGGTTACTTCTTTTTTACGCCAGAAGGAACTGATTCTCAAAGAAGATCGACTTCAGAGAGCTCTATCTCGCCAAAAATGTCGTTGCTACAAAAAAGTAAAAGAAAGAGTGACATCAATCGCCTAGGAAAAGTATGCTCATGTCTGACATGAAAGAGACGTAAACGTTATTCGTGCAAAGAAGACCCCCCAAAATAAGCTGCAAGATAATGGAAGTCTCCTTCCCTTGTGGCGTGTGTGTGAGTTTCTTTATCGATATTTGTCAAGTTTATGAAAAGTATGTGGTTCAGAGCACGAAGTTTAAAGTTCGTGATTAAAACTGAAACCGATAGGAGGTTTTGCTATTATCGAATACTGTGTAATATTTTCTCATTGGTGTACTCGAGTTTTAGCACGTAAATACGAATACTTCGCTGTGATGAGTGACCGACATTTCCACTCCAACGTTTTTATTGTCTAACCTAAATAAAATGACACAATGTTATTATTACTAATTTTAATGTTTAAAAAAATATGCGTCTGTTCGAAATGGTTGTCACAAAGAAAACAATAAAAAAGTAAAGATATCAAAATTATATTCATTTCAGCGCACCCTCTGGGCGGATTGTCGCAAACTAACAATATTATCTCATAGGTGCGATCATCTTTCCAGCTAGGCCAAGTGTACCTAGAATAATATATTGCTTAACACATTTACATTTATAAATGCGATAAAACATAATGCAATAAAATAATTAATTTTACAATATTCTAACTCAAACAGTTTTTTGTGCAAGATGAACAAACCTATCATAAGTTATAACTCACTATCCAAAATATGTTTCTTTTTTATTCATGCTGAATATTAAAATGAATATGCGGACGCGGCTGGGATTCTGAAACAAAGTAGGCAGATACCATAATTTAAGAACATTGCGGATCTGGTTTGTATGCGGATACATTGTCTGCGGATACCGTTCGGGTGTGGATACAAAGTCTGCGGATGCGGATCAGATGCTGATGATCAAAGTGTTATTGGAGGCAGTGCTCTACAGATAAGTAACGCTATTGTATTGCGCCGTGGTTTCCATGCAGCGATGCACGGCATAAATACAGCACCGTTTATTTTTCACCCTCGACAGCATATGACTATAGGAATAAAAAATGCACAACCTGCTTAACAAACTTTATAATTGAAAACCCTAAATTGGGAACAAGCCAAATGTCACACAATCCACACACACCGTCCCATATAAAGACGGTGTGTGTGGCTGTTGATATTTTTATTCGTTCGCAGTCTCCGGTTTATTATTGGTGGTATATTACTATACTCCGTTCCCCCTTAAGCTGATAGTGCGGTGAACTTCAGAACAAATGAACCACCCCGCATGCATCACCTACCCTCTCTTTAGGTGTTTGTAAGGGCGACAGGGTGTTACTTGGCGAGTGAGAGATAGGCGTTTTTATGGCCCACAAACGTATATCTCCATAATGCACTTATATATATATATATATATATATATATATATATATATATATATATAGTTTTATAATGTTCTAAAAAGTGAGGTGAAACGGATCAGACGTATCATGTTTAAGACGGGATGTAGAAACTTTCCGGAAGTTTGAACACGCCAGTTAGGTGATAATTTTGCTTAAACTCCCGCTTCCGGTTTGCTCCAGCGCACTTCAGTTTCAGTCGCACATGCAAACCGGGGACCGTGCACGGTTTGCCTTGGAGGGGCGAGATAGGCTAGATTTAGTTTTTTAGCCTAAGCTCGAGAACCAAACAACCGCAAAGGCGTTTTTGTTAGTTTTTTGTGCCGCTTCATTGTATGTGGCAATATTTTAAAATATAATGCCATTAATCGGTGCACTGTAAAACGAACAAGTGCGTCGAGAAACTGAGGAAGATGATGAGACCAGAGCGCGTGGAACTTCAGAACGCCGAGATCTGGTTTGAATGATCAGTGAGTGGACCTCAATCAGGCTACCTTTATCTCTAGTGCACTCCTTGATCGTGCAAGGATGCGAAACGTCGGCGTCCGGCGTTTAACTCTCGCGTTCGAATATGTTCGACGAGTGCATTGGAGAGAAAGGTAGCTAGTTTTAGGTTTGCGCACTAAACATTCCAACCACTTCGTGACTTTCTGACTTCACCGCGCGCTCTCGTCTCCTCTTGTTCTTCTGTTTCTCGACGTATATCATACAGGATATGCCACGACCTATTTGAGGTTTGTTTTATTTGGTCCAGAATGTGTAACCTTACGGTATGTTGTTGGGTATTGGTTATCTTATATTAGCCAAAGATAGGACAAAAGTTTCGACAGGCGCTGCGTGCCTACAATGTATGATTTTTATAGTGCAAAAACATTTCTATGCTAAAAAGGAACTACCAAACATCAATGAAAAACACACATATATATTTAGCCTTATAAATTAACAAACAATTGTTTTTACCATGCATAATACATTTTGCATTTACGAATACTATGTGTTCTAAAAAGCGTAGAAACAATTCTTGCTTTTGTTCACGCAATGGTCCACGCCAAGCTTCTGAACTTTACAAAAATGAGCGCTGGACTTCGGAGGAAGTTTGTACTTTTGCCTCAGATCCATCCACTCTGGCCAATGGCTCATTGGATCAAGTCGAATGTCCCGAGGAGAAACGTGTGCGGAAGGCCCTTTTACGGGTTTAAATCTTGTGTTGAAGTTCTGCTGATGATCATCGCCTCTTGATAACCAACGTAATCTTTTGAGAGACACTGGACGACCTTTGTCCGGAAAGTAGCAATATGAACTGCAGAGGAATCTCCTTTGCTTGTGTTGAATAGAATCCACGAGATTGTCCGCGGTGAGGTCAATGAGATTTTAGAGTAGATTGACGTGCAATTTGCTGGATCGCATGACAACCTTGTACCATCCCATGGGTCGATCAAGAAGGTTCACTCCACGCATGTGCAGGTAATATTGAACGATGATGTTGGGATATTCAAGCTGGAGCTTAGTTTTCGCCGTGGGATAATATTGCACCTCTTGTCCCTTCGATCTACTCCAACGAACATCGTGAGGATTGTGACACTCCTTCCTTCCAAACGACTGCGGTCACATCAACTCCATTAATTCGCACGACATTCGGCAATATTCTTAACTGCTGTTCCTCACACAATTGCTCCTTATATTGCCCAAGTAAATAATCCCCTGTTTTGCTGGGTCCACTACAGCATATGTTGAACTGTAACATTTTGTCAGAAGTAAGGCATCCACTTCACTTTTCTCGAAATTAGCCTGCTGAGTGCCACAGCAATGTTCGCGGCGGCTACGATGTCTGACACTGCTAGTCCTCTTCGGGATAGACAGTGTTCTTGCCCTGAGTAGATCTCGATATTGTTAACATAAGCACGAACTGCTTGTAGCCCAATTAGAGATGTTTGTTTAGCATGTATTGCTTCAAGCAATGGCAGGTTTTAGTGTTGCACATTTGCTCGTGCAGTGAGAGGTATCTTTAGATGGAGACCAAAAGCAATCTCGTCCTCAAAGCTGCTTGGAAGACTGGCCTGATGCTAAAGAATCTTGTTAAGTGTTTTTTTAAGGGTCGATTTCTTCACTGTCGCAGAAGTGGAAGAACCGCCTTGTTTTTTGAAGTTATATAAAAACAATATCGAAGACATTTTTTTCTTCCCGACCTCTGCGTTCCAGTAGTCACAGAGACTTGGCAAGCAAAGCAGCATCATGCAGTTGCAAATTTCCACATACATTTTACATCAGCTGGAGCCGCCTGTGTAGGCTTATCAGCGTGAGCCTATGGGCCATATATCAAAGACTGTTCAGCAATCAATGTTATCAAGTTCGCCCGTGAAGATACCGAAACATTTAACATGATGTTCCCATTGCCCTAACTGGGTTTATTCTGAATTCTGTGTTTAGTGGAGGGATGAGGAATGCTTTTTTGAACTTCACACTTGCTTCACTTTGGCAGTGAAGCTTGGAGCGTCTGAAGCAGCATCTGAAATTTATTCACTGATGAACCTCCCAGGATCTTCACACCCACCAGGTAAAAAACATGTATCATCACTTCCCTTGCTCTCCCAGGCAAAAATAATGTCTTGAATTTCTTTTTCCTTGAGGGAGTTCGCCATATTTCAACTGCAAAACCAATACCAGCATCAATATTGCTAGTTTTTTTATAAAAAATTATGTACAGGTTGCCGAAAATATATTACTAAATGCCTTACAAGATGTTTCCACCGTACCGAGTATTTGCTGACATGAAAAGGAAAGCCTCCACTCGCTACTTCATTAGTCATTGTTATAAAATAAAATAAGACATATCAGGCGGCCAAGCAAGATAGCAAAATATTACGGTGTGCATGATCGAGAAGGAAAGCTTCCACGTTCGTCTACAAGATTCGCGTATACTTTTACCCAAGTGTAAAACATAAAGAGGTCATGATGACTTTACCCGACCTTACCTCGTCAGTCTCAACCTAAGTCACTCCCGAACATTCTAGGCCATATCTTCGAGAAGCGGATGGTAGTAGGGAAGGAGCTGACCGTGTTTTTGCCGACGAACTCAGATTCTTCCGACGAGACACATTCTTTTTTCTTTCTAACCAGCTTTCACGCCGACGCATTGTCGCATACTGCTGTGAAATGAACTTATGAACTAAACATATGTGTTGAAGTCATTATTTTCGTATTGTCGACTTCACCATGACAGTATCAATTCTAAATGCATGATGTATCATACATGGCACAATGCAAGTTGGACGGTTGAAAACATCGCTTCACCATAAAACTGAAAATACACTTGTCCCATGTTCAAACAAAGGACAAAGTTTTATCACTTACACCAATGTCACATCTATACTTTTATTAAATTTCAAGATATGGATATACAAGTAATTGAGCAGATATACCCAGATAAACATATAAGGTCCATAAGTAGCCCTTATATGTATATCTTACCATATCTGCCCGATTCCTGATATTACGATATCTGGACAAACTTTATATATTCCGATATTGGACCCGAGAAATAAGTATGTATCAGCCACATTAATGGTAATCTTATATGTGAAGCTACTCGCAGTTTTCCAGCCATCTTCAAAACATACACCTTCATCGATCTGAACATTTTCAGTAAAGATGTATTTGTGTGGGTACGTATCTTCCCACTGCGGAACCCGTTTGCCTAGGCCTCCACGTGCCCGGTAACGAAGCCCACATTCCCCACCTGGGTAAGTACGTGTTTGATCCATCATCCTCTCTAATGCCGAAGGCGCCGTTTCACGCCAGTCTGGGACCCTTTGAATCCCACCACGCAAACAGCGCCGAGGATGGATGCTGCTTTCCTACGGGCGAACGTCCCCTGAGGTTCGCGTTACAGCACTGAACCGGAATTTTCCGTCAAGCAGGCGCCGTTGCGCTCGGTCCTTCCCCTGGCCTTATCCGGGCATAAGATCCTCAATTAGATAGTGAGGGCGCGGAAGACAAAGGGGTCGGGTGGCTATATAAGGAGGTAGCATGCCGGGGGGGGGGGGTTGTTGGGGGAGTTTCGATTTGACGGTCTCCGGTTAGTCTTTCCCGCGTCTCTCATTGTGCAGTTCTTTGTTCAAAGTTCCCCTGCTGCTCCTCGCCGGCCCTTAATTTCTCTGTCGATGCTCTTCCATTGGCTTTTCTCGGACTACTGACTCCTTCCCCCCTCATCGATACCTCGTTCCACTTTCAACCCCCAAGATGAACTCCTTCCTCTTCGTGAGCTGCCGCTCACGGTTCCCTACACATCTTTTTTGTGGAGATCGTGTCGCGCAAAGGTACGCACGCACCGACACCACTTTTCTTCAGAAGAAATCGAAAACGACGGGGTCATCACTGCTTCCAGGACGTGATGGAATAATGAAAAGTTTAAACGAAACCTGAAAAGATAAAAACACAAAAATTGAACATCATAAAAAAATTGCAGTGTCTTAGCTCGGCTATGCCAGGATATACGTAGCGTAAGCTTAGCTTCAGTTGGTTATTCTTAGCTTTCCTGGCTGTCTAGGATTAGTGGATTACCTTGATTATCATGCTTACTGCTGCTTCAATTACACCACATGGTATACGCATTATGTGACTACTTCGGGATCCGATAAGTTAGGCTTTCCGCTCTTATTGGGGAGAGGCGCCGTGTAAGCGAGCTTTCGGTTGCACGTCAACGGATCCCCAGGTGGTCCGAATTAATCCTCAGTCTTCCGCTGGTGCGTGCCAGATGCCCGTCGTTGGTTTGACCAGCTGTGCGCCGTGTTGTTATGCTATCAAGCAACCAAGCTGCCACCCAGAACAACAGGACAGCGCGAGCCATGATCTCGAGCGGGTGCATGCCCGCGGCGCGTGCATCGGGGACTGACCTAGGCGCCATATCAGTCCTGCCCGTTCCGTGACTGCTCCTCGCGCATGCGCAGCACGGCTCTCCAGGGGCCACGCGAAACTGCTCAACCTCGGCCAGTGTAACTTACGCTACAAAACGCTAAGAGATCGCTTGTCTTTACGGCACAGGCAAAAGCATTGGCAAGAAAGCATGCTGCTCGCTGCTGTAACATTTGCCTCGCTCCCGCGTTATAAGACAAATCAGTGGTGAGCGGCTTTGGGGCCTGACGTCAGAACTAGCATGACCTGTGCTTGACGGCGACTGAAGGGTGGAACTCTGGCGTCAAACGACACATTAACGCCGTGAAAAAGCGTCGTCGAATTCTTTTCTTCTAACTTCTATCTTGTTTCATCCAACTTAACAATCACAGACGACCAGAACACTTCGTAGTTGTCCAGTTTCGATGTAACTTGGCGCGCAAGTAAAGCACGACTTCAAACAAGATCACGGACGCGTGGCAGTACCTAATGGTGACTCATTGCATTAGATGGTTAGTGGTGTGTATCCGATCTGTTCCACCAAGCGTTCGCCCCCCTCCCTAACAACATATGTGGATATACCACGTCCATTTGGCTTGCATTATATTTGACACACCATTCATTGTAGGGTTAAAAAACGAGATATTCGTTAAAGATGATTTGAACCCGGCGGTGAAAATGGCAAACACTATAAAATAGGCCTAAAGGCTGCAGTACTTACGCCAATAAATAAAATGTTTTTTATAACCTTAAACATTATTATTTTTAGCATACTGCACTTAGACACTATCTCATCAGTGGTGCGAGGGCTACCAAAGGTAAAGAGGTGAGAGTGCGACTCTAGCAGTTGAAGACGAGGGAACCCCCTTTTTCCCGCACCCTCATTTGTCTGCCTCCTCATTTCCATACTACCCCTCGGAGATTCGCCCGTCACTAAAAGTTTGTACAAAAGCTGTTTTTTTTATTCCTCCCGTAGATAGAGTATATACAATATTGAATGCCGACAAGCATAAACTCCAGTCGTGCTGTGGAACGTTTAAAACAACATTTGTATTGGGCTTTATGGACGACAAATTTAACCCTTGTCCGCGGCTTCCAACCCAAACTAAGCGAGGATGTCATCGTGCAATCCCGCAGAAATTGGTTCTGACTGATGTGTGAATTGTGGTGTATAAATCTGAAATTGGTTTTCGCGCACGAAATGCTTGTCGCGCTTGTGTTTCTGATTTAGTTTCTACAAGAATCTATTTGCACAATGTGAGCAGCTATGCTCATGTTCACGCTTTTTTTCCTGTGAGTTTTTTTAATGATTTTAATTTTCCGCCATCATGTGTGGGGAAAAGAGTACATCAGAAACCTGCATCAGCAGCTTTCGGTCCTGGCTTTTCCTTTTATTTAGAAACCAATAAGAATAACAAAAAATTGTAAAACTTTCTAATAGCTATCACTCGCTGAAGGTTGATACTATTGAGTATATGCGCTCCTTGGCGCAATTATAATGTTCTATCATTCGCACTGGGACATGCACTAATATATTGAAACGTTTTGTCCACCGATGGGTCTTGCGTACCCAGACGTTTAGGGAAACCTTTTTTTCAAGGGCAGTTTTCTTTTTTCCCATTATTTCACACACAAAAGTTCACCCTTTCTAACCAAGTCAAACTTCATATTAAAATACACATATTTAGTTTCCTGTTTTATATTTCCTTCTGAATTATAATCTGCGCAAAGTTTGAAATCTGGGCGCTAAATTACCAGGTCATGTTTAAATGTACTATCGTGAGCAATATGAGAGGGAACAGCGGAGCGCGTGCCAAATAGCCTCGAACCCTACCCGTGGCGATACGCTGCGGCAGCTCTTGGAAAGAAGGTGGAGAGAGCGGTGCGCTTTCGTCTGCTGCCGGCACCCCCGCCACTGGCAGCTTACTTTTCACGCGGTATAGTTCATCGCCGACTACTAACGGCGATAACGTCTTGATACCACTTGATACCACCGTGATCAAAAATGCGGTTGGCGACAATGATAACTATTGACGTTTGGATCATCTATTTGTTCTATTTTTCACGCACAACCAGTAAAAAACAGAGTGATTGGGGAGCGTTGTAATCATTCCCAGATACGGTTGCTTTTTGTGTTTTATTTCGTCAATAAACGTCAAGGCGTCAATAAAACTGTTTTCATCTCGTTGCCGCGAGCTTTCTTTTTCAAGTTCGCAAAGCTATCAATGATACGACGTATAAAAGCGCCTCGCAATGTTCATCGTTATCAGGTGCCGCGCGAGAGGAAAGCCAGCATGGCGGGGGTGCCGTTAGCAGACGAAAGCGCACCGCTCTCTCCACCTTCTTTCCAAGAGCTGCCGCAGCGTATCGCCACGGGTAGGGTTCGAGGCTATTTGGCACGCGCTCCGCTGTTCCCTCTCATATTGCTCACGATAGTACAAAAGAACAAAGCGATTCATTTTTTTTTTCAGAATCACTAAACGTCAAGTGCTTTAAGGTAAGATGTACGCGTGTGTCAGTGTAGAGCACGGTTGCGATTCGTTTCGTGCAAGCCACACCTTCTCATAATACACAAAACTGTATTATGACATAAAAAACAAAAAAATGTGGATATTAAAGGGTTAGAAATATCCAATGCCCTAAAACACTGTGAATTAAAAAGAGAACATAGTAACATTAAAAAGAAGCAAGTTTAAGGAATGCGGGAACAACAATGATGAACTTGAATTTATGTTCGGCCTGAGGAGCTGCGTTCAAGCAAGCGCTGCTTGGCTACAGCGCCGCTTGTCGACAACTGGGTCTCGTAAATCTTGTCGCTGTCCACAATGATTGCCTACAAAACTTTTTTTGCCTCACGTCTGTTTTTTTATCCGTGTCTAAAGTTCTTCAGGCTTTATGTCAGGGAGTGTTTTATTGTTTACGAAACCCATTTTTCATTCTATGTTGGCGGAAAGCCATGCACGCCTTAACATATTTTTAGGACGTTTCAATTTTTTGTTCACGTTTGCACAAATAAATTTTTGCTGACAGTGATTGCCGACAATCTCTAGTGTGTTTGATGTTTTTGATTTTAGACAAGATGCAGCGCAATGTTTAACCACCGTATTTTTTCTTGTATACTAGAATCTATTAAAACTTGATGCTGGATTAACGTTATTGATTTTAGAGTGAGCTGAACCCTCCAGCAGTAGTGCAAATGTTGCACAAAATTAGCCAAATGGGCACAATACAGCAGTGTTATCAGGAAAAAAAAAAGTCGAAGTCATATAACAGGGTTTGCGTACATACCAATTCTTTTTTTTTTTTTTTTTTGGGGGGGAAGCAGCATTAAGGCTTCAACTGTGAAGCAATTGTAGGAAACCTAATTTTTAGCGTTGTTAAACACAAGAAACTCTAGGTCTATGAGATGTCGCTGATTGTCTTGCACGCTTTAATTTTCTAAGCCATGTTAGATGACATCAAAAATTTTAATATTCGAGATCCACGAAGCCGTCTGTGCCATGTCTTTATTTTTAAAACTAATATAAATTGTAAGACATAATGTTTCAGATCACGAAGGCACCGCAGCAGCCCAAGCGACCTGATGAATATGTGATGTCACGTTCTTTTTTGCTGGGTCACTGTTTTTGTTTTGTTTCAGTAGACTGATAGACCGAATGACAACTATATCTAAGGCACCATAGATGAGTCTAGAAAGTTGATTTCAAAGGCTCTTACACTATGATATACTACGAAAGCATGATTAGTTATTTCATCAATTTTTTTAATCAATCTAAAACCTCATTTTAATGGTGATGTGCAATAAAACCAACACTTTCCCATCGGCTCAAAGCATAATACAATCTTTTGAGACTAAAAGTGAAAAAAACCCCGGTCTGTTGTGCTATCGGAGGGTAGCATTTTATAAGACAACGTTATAATAATAAAAAACAATATTGTCTTGCCTTTTTTGTGTAATAAAACGACCTCTTCTCTATCAAAGTTTTTATTTTTCACATTGGCACACGAAAGGCCACTTAATATGGGCTCATAAAAAATATCGCGTTTTAGATTTAACTTTAGATCCAAAACATATTCATCTTGATATTATTGACCAAACAAAAACAAATGCACGACCTAGCCACGTGTTTGTGCTAAAGTACAAATTTATAGACCATAAAACTGAATATTTAGATTTCTTTGAATTGAGCGACGTCATTTTTGTTTATACCCTGCATATTCGCTGTTCTCTGACAAATGGGACTCCACATTCAAAGGAAAAAGAAACACGTGTGTCATCACACCTTATAATCGCAATTCACCATTAAAATTGAAATTTTAATATTTTATTAAACGACTCCTTAGTCTGCACAAACATTGCTTGTTAAAATATTCGCACAGTGATTTTACGTATCCAGGCGCAACGAAAGTCACCTCATATTGCGGAGTAACTCATTTCTGTGGAGCGAGTGTTAGTTGCGCAAGAGTCTGAGTTCCGCATGAAGAACATCAACGAGAGAATGTGGTTAGCTTAGCATAAACCAAATGGTTCTGGCAGTAGGCAATATTTCTGAATAACCGCGACGAGTAACCATTCCTCTATAATTTATTAAAAATAAATCGATTTTAACTTTTATATTAAATTTTAGCAACACTTGTAGAATACGTCAAACTATTCGAAATCAAAAAAGCCGTAAGGCTAAAACAAAGACCTAAATCAAAGTACAATCACGACATTTCAAGCAAAATAGGCCCAATTGTAAAGATAATAAGACTATTTTAACACCTGAGACTGTGGTGGAAGAAATTGGAAACTTTTAGTAGAAGGAACAGAAACAGAAAGGGACGTCTCAAACTCAGCTTACTGGTTTATTTCTCGACTATTCTATATATACCGACGAAACCCTTCTACTAAAAACGTTTCCAGTGTCTTCCACCACAGTCTCAGGTGTTATATGACATGGTTAGCTATCACCAGCTCGATTGCAGACTCCCTGTTTCTTTTTCATTTATTTCAAGTTTAGTTTTTTTTTATATGTACAAACAACTGTCCGCCGATATGAACCCAAGGTAGGAGAGTTATATCTAGAAAATTTGTTAGGAAATTTTAGAAAGGCCCCAGAATTCTATGCAATACGCTTATGCGGAGGCAGTTGCGTTACTGCGTTTTTTTAAAGTACCTTTACCAGGATTTTTGCGTATTTACCCCAAAGTTGCAGAAAACGTAGAAACCTAATATTTCCAAGATGTATTTAAGTTAAATAGCGGAAAGATGATTTTTTAATTTTTAATATGCTCCAGGTAAATACTGTATTCATATCGTGTTTCACATATATTAATTGAACTACACAGTCTACCTTTGTACAACATTATTTCGCATTGATGCAGCTTAGATTATTAATACTAAAGTACCTAATCAGAAAATTACAATAAAGATAAATCTAGCTTGAAAAAAATAAGTTCATCAGACTTTGTTCTAAAGTAATTGGCCCATGACCAATATATAAAGCTGCACTTCATAACTTTGATTGTTAAATATAGGGTTTCTGTCCACGTAACACTAAGCAAAAAAACAAATCATACTTTGCGTGAGGACCATTTCAACAGCTATCTAACTCCAGCACCTTACTACTTTAACTATCAGGCCACTGATAATTTTGGATTGCCTAGTTACAAGCCCTGGCCGCTTGCAAGCCTTCACCTAGCCGGCTCATTGAAATCCCGAATTTTCAGTTATTCCCGTTCAACCATTTGAAAACAGGGTCTAGTTGAAACGAGAAACCCATTAAACCGTCTTGCTGCCAAGGCTAATTTGTTTAGTAAAATCGTCAGTCGCACGACGTAAATTTTGAGCTCAATTTTGGGGCTGCGCACTTTCAAGTTAAGACAACATCTATTTTTAGCTATTAAGTATCGATGAACGTCAATTGAGCCCAATCAATAGACTTTGTTTTTAACGAATGATAAACGTGAGCTAGTTCTGATCATGTGTTTCGAAGAATAATAAAAAAATGGAACTCCAGGCACGTTATTGTGGTAAATGCATTTTCTAGCATTTCTATTCAGACCTGTCATGCCGGGTCACAAGTTGAGAAACATGCTGGATGTAGCGAAATGGGCGGAATTGCAATACACACAATAGGTTGAATATGGAGACGCCCACAGAAGGAAATGATAATTATTTTTTCTCTTTGTCGCGAATTGACTGTTGCGCGTGTATTGTGGCACGGCACGAAACTCCAGGCTTAAAAAGCACTTCGTACGAAGATAAAGAAAGCTGTATATACATGAAGTGAAAAAGCAATGTTATAAAAAAGACCATCTAAAGAGTAATTTGGAGGATGGTAAAGAAACCATCTGAATTCAGTACCACTCACGCATCTATGGACATATCAGGGTGATGGTTTTCTTCAAGGAAGACCTCAATGATTGCACCCTCATAACGGAAATTGCATTGGCAGCCGATACGCTCGCTTTTATTTAGCTGCTTTTGCAGCCTAAATTATTGTTTTGTTAGCTGTCTACTTCCTTTCTGGTGCAGGGCTGATCCAATTGACATTTTGGGTATCGGTGGGACCAGAGAAGCGAAGAGAACGATACTCTACCATTAGCGAAAGGGCAAAGAATGCTCCATAACCCTAACTTTATTGGTGGGGATGTGGTGACTCTTTATATATTTGGGGCTTAATTGTTTTAGTTTTGTTTAACTACGCATCACCCGTTGCCGATTTCTCGGATCACGTTCACGTATTTCAATCGGTGTGGCTGCGTAGGCGTTTGTACGAGTTCTTTTTTTATTGTTGTCTGTCGGGTTGCTAAAAATTGTAATTTCACCAATTTAAGCATTCTTAATTAATATTTGTGAATAAAAGCCGCGTGGATTTAAGAAAAAAGCGGCCCTGAATTCTGCGAGTATTTTTTGCATATATTCATGTTGCATAGGGCTAAGCATTCCTAGTGCAGACGCAATGGTACTCCGATAATCATATATTAAGAAGCATAATTTAAAGTCGAAGTTAATCACTTTATTTATTTATTCAAAATAAAGAAAATTCCTTTCAGCATTACATGAAAGGGGGTAGTGGCAATACGGCTAGATAAACATATGAACAAAAAAATGGAAGACGTTTACAGCACCCTGTAACGCCGAATAAGAGCGCAGCTCTTCAGGTGGAGGAGGGAAGGGCATGCCCCTCCTCCCTCTTCATCCTCCCTGCTACTGCCCTCCCTCCTCCCTCCTCTTCCTCTTTTCTCGTCCTCCTCCCCTCATCCTTCAAGCCCCTTCCTCCTCCTCCCTCCATCATCCCCCTCCATCCCCTCCTCCTCATCCATCCTCCTCCCCTCTTCCCTTCTCTTTTTCCCCCTCCTCCTCCTTCCTCTTCTCCTCTCCCCTCCTTCTCCCCCCTCGTCCTTCTCCCGCCTCCTCCTCCCTCCTCTTCCCCACGCGTTGCATCATGGAACATTTCCCATAATGCACCGCGCTGTTACAGCGACGCCGACGGCGAGGGCGACGCGACGGCGACGCCACTCAAGCAGGAAACTGGACGCCTTAGAGCTGCGCTCTAAAAATCAGCATTTATCCAACTGCATATTAACATCAGTACAATATCAAAGGGCACCAGTATAAGTCATAGTTATTACAGCAGTAGGTATTATGCAAAACACGTAAACTTATAAACGAAACATATATATACACATTATTTTCTCAACTGTTAGAAACACGGACGTAGAATATTCAGTTAATATTCAGTAAAAAACACACAATGAGCTGCGCTCTCACCTATCATAACTGAATGGATAAAAGGATATGACAATGTTATTTATGTGGAAATTATGAGTTGTTATTTCTGATCAAAGAAGTTGATGATCAGAAATAGACACTATGGCTTTGGGAAGATCGTTCCAAAATTTGATGGCGCGTTGTGACGCAAAACTGTTGAATGCTAATGCCGTCCCAAAAATACGCTTGAAGATTTTAGTGTTAAAGGTTTGTGATTCTTTATTACGTGGTTCTAAAAGAAAGCAGTGAGGACCACCGGGCCTACAGCATAGCCTGTAGATGAAGCATACAAGAGAAAATGTACGGCCCGTTTCCAGCAAGAAAACCGAATAGTTTTGTTTTATTAATGATATACTGTCCTACCGCGTGTATGAAAATTAATATGAAACAAGCAGCTGGATTTTTGAATATATTCGATTCGATTAATCAGATAGGTGTGTGTACCAGATTGCTGAGACGTTTTCTAATTTCTAGCGGACCTATGCTTCGTTAGATAATTTACGAAGGTGAGGGAGTGCAGATTTTAGATTGCGCCTCAAGAAACCTAATGTACGGGATGCTTTAGCAGTAATCGTGTTAATATAGGGTACTCAAGAAAGGTTGGAAGTTAGTTCAACACCGAGTTACTCGTAAACAGAAAAAGCGGCGATGGGCGAATCGTTAAGTGAATATTTGAAGTCTGAGTTAGATCGTTTACGGGTGAATGAAACGCGTTAGCATTTGGCAGTGTTAAGGGTCATTTGCCAGTTTGAGCGCCAGCGTACTATTTCGTGAACATCGCTTTGAAAACGCACGTGATCGTAATGATTGTTAATCTTGTATAGCACGCACTCGTCAGCAAATCGACGTGCACTTGATGTTAGTGGCTCTGAGATGTCGTTAATGTATATTACGAATAGATGGGGGTCCAAGGAAAGTACCTTGCAGAAACCCCTGATATTACGTCAGAAAGCTCAGAAGTGAAATTACCGGCTACAGAGGCGTGCTGTTTGATAAAGTAATTTCCGAATCCAGGAAAGGGCTAGGGCGATGATGCGGACTTAAGGAAAGTTTAAATATTAGACGCCGATGTTGCGCTCAATCGAACGCTTTAGAAAAGTCTAATAGAATGGCATCTGTTTCGGTGCTTAGTTCCATGATATTATGAATAACGCGTGTGAATTCGAGGAGCTGATGATCGCATTGGGACCCCCTGCAAAATACGTAATGGTGATCGTTCAAAAAGGAGCGGTTTTAAAAATGGCAAATGACATTAGAATATATAACAAGTTCTACTTTGCTTTGAGGCAGCACTTGCTAATGAAATAGGGCGGTAATTGTTCGGTAAGCTTTTTTTGCCAGTTTTTTTTAAATGGAACATTCTTCTCAATCTTCCAGTCAAGGAGGATAGATCAAGTAAATAATGATTGTTCATAAAGTAAGCATAGTTCATTCTATGACGTATTGGCAGTATTTCGCAATATTTTAATGTTAATATCCTCAGGGCCAGCAGATGTAAAGAAAATTGAGGTTATTCATTAGTTTTAGGGTTCAAGCGGGCGATATTGAAAATGGTTATGTTAAACAGTAGTCTAACTCTGACACATATAGAATGCTGGTTAGGTCCATCAGCTGTAAAAAACGGACGTGAAACAATTATTAAGGACCCTTGGTCAGCTAGCATTGGGTACGGGTTAGCCAGACTCGTGGAGCAGAAATATTTCACTATGATGCGCGTTCGGTGATTGTTTTTCCAAACTTTTTGGGGGTTGTTTGTAAGTAGAGAAGGCAAGTCACTTTTTTCTTTTATCTTTCATACAAGTATAATCTTTCTTTTTGCAGCTAGAGTATTTCTCACACATAATGTCAGAGCTGGATTGTTTATCTTTCTGAAAAAGTCGTTTTTTTATTACGCAGTAATTTGAGTGTATTATTAAACAATTCTTGCTTGATGTAGGAAAGGATGAAAACATGGGTATGTGGGCGTCAATTACTTCAGCTCATTTATTTTTGAATTTATTTCAATTACTTTCTACAGAGCGAATTTGGAAGTCGGCAATAAATAAAAGAGGCAAAAATTTCTCATTAATTATACCGTAGTCAGCTTCTCTGTAATCTCTGATCAGTTTAATAGTAAGTCTTTCTTTGGGGGCTAGATTTGTCTAGTTTTAGGTTAGCCAGTTTGTGGTCACAGAAGCCATCTCCGTACGTTACAGAAGTTATAAAATCGAGTGCAGCTGATAACAGCAAATCCAAAATGTTATTACCGCGCCTGCTAGCGGATAATATTTGCGTGAGGTAGGAGTTTAGGCATATATCTAGAAAATTTGTTAATTTTATCTTTTGGAGAAAGTGATGACCAAAAAATAGACGGAAAGTTGAAAAAACCAACTGAAAATACGTCAGCTAGCGTTCAGGTAGTCACGATGGATCAGGTTCAGTTATCATGAAATGAATCGCAGAATGATGAGTCACTGCTGGATGGTCAATAAAAGACACCGATTGTACTTTTTAACGAAGTGAGCAGACAGATCCGTAACATTTCAATTTATTTATAAATGTTATCATGAATAAAAGAATATTGTTGAGACGATGAATAAGATTCCTCCTCTCTTTCTGTTTTTTCTATATCAGCGAAAAATTTTGAAGTTAGTACAATATTCAAATATTTCCCTATTAAGTATACAAGTTTTGAGCCAGGTTAATGTTAAGATAAAAATGTCCGTATCGTTATCCTTCACATAGAAAGAGAGTGCCTTTTGTTTTGGGAATTTCACTCTTGATGTTAGTAAACAGAACTCAAAGAGGGCAGTAGTTAACACGAAATCTTTGATAAGACTTGATTAGAAGAGACAGGCTTCGACCTCTGCTTAAATCTTTGCTATGCTGTCAGCAAATCCGCACTATCCGACAGAGGAAAATAAGCTACTGTAATGTTATTCACCTTATGTTAGTTGAACGACAGCTTGTAAGGCATATTGTTTGTTCTCTTGAACAATTTAGAACTTTCTTTTTCTAGCAAGGCGAAATTAAAAAAAAAGTGTTCTCTTACAGCAAAATACGTGTCTTTAATCAATTGACCATACATTATGATGCGGGCTTTATATATGAACATAAAAAAAAAAACTTCACTAGTATTGACCGACCTTTCCCGTTGAGAACAATCCCAAGCAGTGGGCCCTTTCGACAGAGTCGGGACTTATAATCTGCTGTAGATTTTGTGTGCATAATTCTAAAACTTTGGCCTGACTCATAGTGCAGGTTTGGTTTCTTGAACCCCCGATGCCGTAGAACGGATGATTGCAACGTCGAAGTTGGTTTTCTGCGTCATCGCATCTAGAGTGCACATGATTCATTTTGAATTCCAGCAATGGAATAGCCACTGCAGATAAAGGGGATGGGACTATGTTTTGCTCACTGTAAGCTCGACTTCAATTGCAGTAACTTTATGTGATAACTGCACCAGTTTGGAATATGTGCTTCTCTGCTTATCTTTTAGTAGAATCTTCTCGGAAGGGAATTGTGTCTGGACTCAATCAATTCTTTGCACAGTTATTAAGATTGTTGTTTGAACATCGGTACTTCGGGTATCTGGACAAGGGTTCGGTTGAACGTCGCCTGCCACTTGGAGCAGTATTTGCGACAAACGAAAAAAGAAAATACACAAAAAACGCTCCAGTTTCCGGTTTGAGCGGCGTCGCGGCGTAACCGCGCGTTCCATTATGGGACGTTTTCCATAATGACGTCACACGTGCCGTCACGTGTGACGTCACGAGGATTACCCTCGCAAGGCTAACCCTCGGAAGGGTCCCGAGAGTAACATCGCGACGAAAATTTCGTAATGTCACGCGTGACGTCACGCGTGACGTTATAGCAAGAAACATGTGACTATGACGTCACGAGACGTCGCGCGCATTATACATTGCTAATACTTCTGCTAATTTCAGCGGAGATATTTTCAGCTAAATTTGGCGGAAAAATATTCCCGCTAAATTTTTGCTCTTGACGTCACGAGGGACTACACGTGCGACGTCGCACCTGACATCACGAAGGAAAAAATTTCCCACTAAATTTAGCGGAAAAACTTTTCCGCACACTTTAGCGTGGAAGGAACAGGGGCATACCCTCGCCTTCGTACCCTCCCCCCTACTCCTCAAGAGCTGCACTTTGATTCGGATTTACAGAAAAGTTTAAACGCCGTTAATTTTTTGATATTTTTGTGGTAAAAGGGGGTTGGCATTATAAACAAAACAATAGTCGCTCGACCGACAATGTTCAAATAACTATCCTGTAGATATAGCGACGGTAAGTGCGCCATCGCGTCGTGAAACGCCCCATCAGTTAGTCGCGCGGGTCCTCCTTATATAGCCAGCCTGTTCTCGACGCTGTGGCCCTAGGTTGTCAGTGGAAGAAGTGCGGTCTGTCATGTTTTAGAAAACACGTCGGATGAAGCTGAGGTAGTGGGTGGTGGTGAAAATGGTCAAACGTTGACGGCATGGACCATAGTATGGGCATGTCGAAGTTAGGGGTTAGGGTCAGGAACTGTATCTGTAAATAGAGCGACGTTAAGTGCGCCATCCCGACGGTGTTACGCCCGATTGTGTCATGCTGGTAGAGGGACACTAAAGTGATAAAAAAGTAAGGAGCCTCAAGTAAAATATATGTTTATTTTGATTATTTAAAAAAAAATGTATGTGACGCTAGCGGTGATGATAAAATGGGAACGTTTTGGGGCATGACATTAACTGATTCAACTGATAAACAAAATAAAATATATGTGAGCCAATGTTTACCTAGGTCTAATATTCATTAAATTACAGTTTGCAATTGTGGCCGCGTGTAGTAATTAAGTTAGTAAAAAAGAAAATCTTAGCGAGAAAGAAAATAAATATTGTCTCTAACTGGCGAGGTTTTAGGTTTTTTAAATTAAAATGAATGTTACAGACGCCCACAATCTCAAATATTGGTAGGATGCATTTATGATGGTCGCCAACTGGTACATACATTTGGTAGTTCTTTTGTAGCTTTTGATTCAGATAAATGCATGTGCTCAAACGTTCGCATTTTATTACCACCAATAGGGTCCTTTTCTCACGGAGTTCTAGATTTCTGCGATGCGCATAGTCTATTTATGTGGCCCAAAATACCCGGTTTTATTTTCTCAACCGCACCCGGTACTTTGCTTTACTGTAAGCCATATAGGTATCAAAAGCAAGTACATATAAAAACATTGACACATAACAAAGAGCGCTAGCTAATGGCGCATTTAAAACACTTGATCTGTGTGACCCTTTGGCACCAAACTCATCTCCTGCACTCCATAAATTTGGTCTCGATAGGTTAACTCTCTCATCGTGATCCGTGGGAGAAAGACCACATGATCTTAAATCCAAAACCCGGCAAGCCCGTTGAACCATCCAACCTTCGGCCCATCGCGCTAGCCTCCCACGTCGGTAAAATTTGTGAGCGTAAGGCGCTCCATTGCCTCCAACGAACATCTTGAAAGTATCCCAGCACTTCTTCATTCTTTTATTCGCTACCTTTCATATCTCTCCGCTCAAGACACACTGCTTCGCACCCACCAAGACGTTCTACAATCTCATCGCACAGCCAACTAAAACCCATCCTAGCGATAGACCTCACGAAGGCTTTCGACTACATGAACCATGACCCTAAGCTCTCAGAGCTCGCCGACACACCGCTTGACTTGCGCATGTGTCATTACGTCAAAGACTTTCTTCGATCTCGCACCCTTACCATACAAATCGGAGAATACAAGTTCGACGCAGTTTCTCACCCACAGAGAATCATCCCTCAGGGGGTGTCTTCTAAACAACATTATTCAACCTCGCCATAGGCAATATCCACCATTCCCTTCAACTCCTCCTTGACATCCGGTACTTTCTTTATGCTGCTCACGTCACTCTAGATTATTCAAGCTAGTCCCGGACATATCCAAGACTCCATTCAGGCCTCCCTCGTAGCCGCCAACCAAGCAGCTCACATCGCTGTTCTAGCCTGCTCATTCGGAAAAAATCTCCCTGCTCCTCATCCACTCGCACCACTGGCACCCGCTCAAATCACCCTGTAGCACCACACTCACGCGATTCGCCCACAAAAAAATAAAGGTCCTGGGCCTTCATATACAACCCGATGGGGGAGGCACAATCGCTGTACTGCACATTCTAAGCCAGGCTGCATACGTCATCAACCTGACGCGCCGTGTCGCAACACGCACTAGAGTTATAAAAGAACAGGACCTCCTCAAACATCGCGACGCCCTCATAATCTCCAGCATTCGCTTGTCCACCCCCATACGCATCCATCACACGTACTTCGGAAGGCAAGCTTGACGCTCTTCTTCGTAAGGCGACTAAGGTCGCCGTGGGTCTCCTAATCAGCACTGGTACAACCCCACTGGTCCTACTTGGTGTTTTACCCACAGTCTCCGACATCATTGAGATTAATTGCGTTTATAATCATCAACGCCTCTTGTTAATTCTTACGGGCCGCCTCATCATGCACGAATTGCATGATGAGGCGGAACCTCCCCATCAACCCCGTTCCCATAGACAACAAAATCCTACGACATGCCACCGTGACCTCTATTCCCACCACATGAACAGGGAACGTTATCCTACCCGCCGTTTACTTCGGGCTGCATAGTACACTAAGAAAATTGACCGAGAACGTGACAACCATCACGTTTTCTGCGATGTAGTCTTTCAAGCGAACCTTGGCGCATTCGCGTTTATCACATTCCACGTCACTCAACAATCCATTACGCAGCACTGCACTTCCCCGGTCGAAGCCGCACTTCTTGCCGTGGCGCTTGATGCCGCTCACAACTCTTTCCTTGGCTGCACAACACACATCTATATAAACTCGAAGTTGCCGTGCTCTGACCACCGATCAAGACGTCGCATTCTGTACTGCGTGTACCCTCCTCAATAATGTTAGAGGGCCTGTTCGCGTACAATGGCGCCTTGTCACACTTGTTTTGTTTTGAACGAACACGCTCATAAGCTTAGCCGCGAAAAATTCCTCCGGGCCCCTGCTGACGCCTGTGGCTCAAACCCTGCTCCTGCATCTCCTCACCTTCACCCTAGCCAATTTGCTCGCATTTCGTTGTGCCTTTACTCGTGCCGACCACCAGCTTACTCGTAGGGAGCAAACACACATTCGACAGGCAAAACGTTACACACTTCGCACACCCACCCGGCTTCACGTTATTCCGCCACACCTCAAACGCCCGTCTCCCCCTCTGCTCCCACTGCCTTACCCTCCCAACTAGGACCACCTCCTGTGGTATAATATTCAAAATACGTGTATGGGGCCCACAAGTATTTCTGAAATGTTTGACTTACCGTTAAAAATGTTTGAGGGTTTTGAAATTTTTGATAAAGTTTTCTAGGGACCTGCTGTACCCTTTAAGAATTAGTAAAGGGTGTAAGAGACACATCATATTTTTAGTTACCTGTGGGGTCTATTCCAACTCTTTCCGTGAAACCACTGCACCGATCAATGTCATTTTAACGGGTCTGCGGGAGAGATGACGTGACCCTTCAGGATATATTTATCGTGGAAGCCGCTTGGCCATTTTTGAATCGGGTGGCCGCAACGAGCGTTATAAATTAGGGAGACGTTCCCCTGTCCCTCATTGAGTGTCTGTGTGTTCTGTGTATGTGTTCCACTGAATGGAATAGAGAAAGTGAAAAATATAGGTGCCGCTTTCGCGACGCCCAAGGACGCCCGCCCAGTACTCGCTCACGAGGGAGAGAGGGTGCGTGCGTGAGAAAATGGGAGGGGAATTTTCGCTCCTTTTTTATGATAACTCGTTTTTAGTCAGTCGAAATAGAGCCTTCGTTAGAAGCTGGTTGCCCTGTTTTTGCTTCGTCAAAAAGCGCAAACTAAATTCGCAACAACCAGCGGACGCTCAATATCGGCTCCCGTCCCACACATGGGACCTATCTTCTAGAGCAGCCGGGTGCGCACACCAAGACGGTATCTCAGTGCCCTCTTTCTTGTGTGTCTTCGTCCGCCTGGCTCCAGGAGAATTTTGCTATCGAAAAATACTCTGGATACGCCACTGCGACGCTACCATGGAAGAACATCGTGACTGTGCTCAGAATTTGTCAATGGCGGTGGATGTTGGTTGGGCGTTTGGGGTTTTCGATAAGTGTGCTACTAACAGTATGTACTTGTGCTTGCAGAGCACCTGCTCGGTCTTCTTCGTTGAACTATCATACATCTCTGAAATTTACCCAGCGGCATTATATTTACCTCGAAAGATATATTTGGCAACAGAGAACGCTGTTGTGCCTGTTTTGTCCGATCGCTTTTATCTACAGCTGCTTGCGCCCGGGATTGAATAAGCGTTTGTTCTTATCACAGTCCTTTTGAATTACAACAAGCATGCAAAACTCAATGCGTCAAATAAATTTATAATGCAAAACGCATGCTCGTCTGTTTTAGTTGCTGTCGTTGTGGTGACTTCAAAACGCCTAGCTCAGGTTGGCTCTGATTGAAGAATAGTGGGTACATATCAAGGCAGCTTGCTTTGAAGTCTACGCAATATTTTACAATCAGAGCCAACCAAGCTTGGCGTCCTGACGTCACCACAAGCCCTGCAAGAGAAGCAGGCGAACTTTCACTACGCGTAACGTTTTAAACTGCATTTTTGGTCTATGGTTCACAGATTTAGGCGTCTAAAGGTTTGACGACCTTAGGAGGTCTGAAAGGCTGAAGGGTTTGAAGGGTGGATGTGGTTTGGAGAGATAAAGGGCTGAGGAGTTTGATGGATGAAGGGGTTTCAAGCTCTGAGAGGGTACTATAAAACATCAGGGCTGACGTGGTATTTTCATTAGTGGACTGTCCCTAGAACCCGGCACACCCGCACCATTCCACCCGGGAGTGGATGGCTATAGCAGTCATCCTCGAACAACAACAGGAACTGGCCATCAACACCAACAGGGCACTCAGCGGCTGCCTGGACCGAGGCGGCTGATGCACCCCACCATCATGTTTGAATAAAGTTGCTATATATGTTTATGTATATATATACATATATATATATGTATATATATATATATATATATTTCATAGATGAAAAGGCCAAGTGGTGAATGTTCAACGTCAACCTAGTAGGGCGAACGCTGGACACGAATTGGTGACAACTGCCGCGTGATCATTCGGCTGAGACACGTGGCATCTCTTATTGGGAACGAGTCATATCCAAACGATGACGAAGCACTCATGTTCAACCCGTGCTTATGGTTAACCTTATTAGGGTGACGTTGAAAATTCAGAAATATCTTGACATCTAGGTGGTGTTGCCAGCACATACTAAAATTACGTACAGCGTGACCTAGTAGTTTTATTGTTGCTTCACACACTCCGGCGTTTGCTTTGGCTCCATTCTGACTAATTGTGAAACGAAGTGTAGTTTGTCGAAACGAAAAGTATGAGACAAGGACAAACAGTCTAGTTGCAACTATACAGTGTGGCGCTATCGGAGGGGGGGGGTTCTGTTTAAATGACCGCAAAATATCGGTATATTAAGACAATCAGGTGTAAATCACATAGAAAGCGTCTTTCCATGGCGCACATTTTTTTGTTTAATATATAAGGATAAATTTACCTTCATAAAACATGATCAAAAATTTTTCTCTGAGATAAATCTGATTTTGCGTCAACCATAACATACAATTCAGGGCCTTTTATTTTGGCTAACTAAACTGAATATAATATCAGTCTATGATATTTTATTTTCCTGGCACACGTTAATATGTCGTAATAATAACGTGACTACTCACCATATAATTCGATAATTTCGCAAAAAATAAGATGAACCTCCGTCCATAAAAATATGAAATTTTTGTTCTTTTGTGTTACGCCAACGAATATTTGCGGACTTTCAGATAATAAATGCACCACCCTACTGGCAGGTTAGCAGTAAATTGTAACGCAGAAGTTAAGGAACCGATTTTTGAGATTGCTTGAAATGGCCAATGCGCCATTTTGTTCTTAGTGTGAATAGTTAGGGCTCATAATTGCGTTACGATCATCGTGTGTAAGCGACATACTTTATCATTATTACTGGGGGCGTCTAAAATAAATAAGGATTGAAAGCAAGAAATATTTCTAGTATCCTTTGTATTTTTTATCAATAAACTCTGCATATGATCTAAGGTGAGATCCATTTTTGTTTATCCACTCGTGATATCAAGGCACAAGTGTTGTCATGTTTCGATTTTGTTCTTTTTCACATGAGACGCGAAGCAATATTTTTAGCATTCACAGTGAAAATAATTTTCACGGCTGAAATAATTTCCAACAATTTTGTGACTTAAAAATTTCGAAACTCCAAAAACGTGCTGCAAGTTCCGTAGTGATCGAACTTCGGATCTCCCTAATTGGAGATGTTCATTTCTCCACCAAATCTCCCGTGTCCAAATAAAACATATTGCTACACAATGTATAATGCGCGATCAGACGCCCTCATTGTAACTTTTAAACTTGATACCGTCCCGTTCTTTCGTACATTACGCAACCTGACGATTGCTCTTTCGTGGTCTGTAGTGGTTTGATGATTGTCGCATTGAAACAATGTTGTATGTGAAATAGGACTTCAGGAGTATGGCCAACCTTTCTATCGACTTAGTCTTATGCAAAGCAAAAACGGAAATATTCTCAACCAGACCAATTGCGTCCAGATGTGATCAGTGAACTAGGGGAGAAGGAACATGACTGCGCATGTGCGACTCAGAAGTCAAGAATTTGTTGGGACTTGTGCGTGAGCGCCATTTACTTTCTGAACGCTCCCCATGCATGATCGCATTGTGGAGTTATTTATAGAGGAGAACTCATCCTGACGATCAGATAAAAAAAGGTACTCACGAAATGTGTTTGTTTGTACCACAATCAGCTCCAGAAACCTTACAATGGTAAAATTACGTTAAAATTAGTAAAATTAGTAAAATTCACGTGATCAGACGCGTATTAAAGGCAACTGGAGAAAGCATGAGAATAACAAGGCGAGGTGCAGCACCCGGCAACTCCGGAATCCTATAGCAAAGCTTCGACTCTCCTCCTATACCGGTAGCAGTCGCAAGTGAAAATCAATGCCCAGCGGGGAATCGTTCGAGATACGCACCCGGCTTGGCAGGGTCCTTGGTGCGCTGTCCTGAGAATTGCCTGGAGGATATCGACCTGCGCCTGAACCCGCGCCGCACAGACGACTGGTTGCGGCGTAGTCCCTCCGTTTTGTGTCGACGCGATGTGGTCGAACAGGCTGCTCACTTTCGGAGATCAAAGAGGGTTCAAACAACATGGGATAACTTCTGCTTGTCGTCTTGTGCACCTTGAAAACGTGTGATCGTGTCCGTGGCAGTCCACATGGTCTACTTTAGGAAAACCGACGCCAATTGCTGAAAATATATACGTGTTGAAACAAAATGACAAATAGACACGACACAAGAGGAAGGTGACGAAGAAATGATGCAGCGACGATTAATTTTGATAGTTTTTTTCACTTTTTCAAGCTATCATAAATTGATCTTTTTTCTACTTCCTGAACCTCTAATAGTTTATATTTATTTACACTTGTAAAACAACATTGAACAGCATGTGGGCTAAAACCTAGAATTAGAAGAGGATGTTGCAGGGGAAATGTTAATCTTTGAAATAAGGTAGGAAAACGAGTTCCTTGGGTAGGCGGTAGATTCCTTTTAAGGTTACCGCAACTGGGAGTTTTTTTTTAGACAACACAACATGATAGAAGGGAAATCAAATGTTTGTTTTGAGTCCTGACACGCAGTTGGCATCTATCGAAAGTAATGTAGCATTTGAAAATGAAACTTTCAATATGCAGTGTTGTTAGGCATTTCAATAAAAAGCAACATTTTCAAAGCGAAATTGCAAAAACTATTATAAAGGTATATGTAACAACTTAAAATCTTGATGAAGGAACAAGGATAATGATGCCTTTACACTAGTGCGTGGTGGTGATGCACGCTAACAATCAGAATGGATGAACAGTCCTTGCTTTTACTGGTTTGACAATAAACAAAACTTGTAAGAGTACGTTGCTGGGCTAGTTGGTCGATGTTAGCTAAACATATAAAAATAACACAAAATAAACTGGGACACGAAGAAAACAGGACAAGAGCTTGAACTGCTTACTTTCTGTCCGTATTTTTCGCGCTTTTATTATGTTTAACTAGAAACAAAAATACAAATGCATAAGACCTAAATTAAAAGTAAAGAAAACAAAAACGAAGAGACCGTACAGCAGGAATGTGATGCTCACTCATGTAGCATACCAGAGGAAAGCCTATCTTTGTAAAAGCTTGGCAATCCTTGGGGTCTAACTAGGGCCTAATACAGTTTCCTCAGGCGTTAGTTAGTTACAGGGTACTTTATTCTTGGCGTATCTATGGCTTTCCTTTAGCTCGCCACATAACTGCCAAAGTGACAAACTTTAGCCAGATATGTCATGTGTCAACCAAAAAACCAGCAGTGAAGCGTAAATCAGACAATTGTTTGGGAATTTAGGCACAAAGTTGCCACATGAAACCACACATCCGCAAGTAAAGCCGAAGTCTAGCATTTGGCGATTTAGGCCCAAAGATGCCATATGACTGTCAAAGTACCATCGGTGAATCCTAACTTTGCCACTTGTTTGGTAAATTAGGGCCAAGCTAACCAAACTCTTGCAAGAGAAGGTTATGTCTGGCTCTTCCTTGAATTATTAATCGGCTTTTTAAGGCCCTAAATACCCAAACAAAACCAATTTGGCCTAAGAATTGAGCTTCCATGGGATGGATGTTTTATCATACTATTTATGATCGGTCTTCTATACCTTTAGAAATAACCCAAGAAACCCAAGTAATTTTGAAAAAGGACACTGTCTTTGATTTTAATTCGAGAACAAATAACAGCAGTAAGAATATCTCGACCTCCAGACATACGTGGCAATACAAGATTTAATGGTCTGATTTGTGGTTTCAACTTGTTTCACTTTGCATACTCACAGTGCTACAGGGGTGATGACAATTATATGAACGCGTAGGGTTGCAGAAACAATTTTGTTTTTATCTTGTGCAGTTCTAAAACTAATAGCGGGTTAGTTTTTTTTTACTTTTAACTATGCACAATTTAGGCTCGTATAATATCAGTTTCTCGGCGGATAAGCCCGGCAACAATTTATACTAAATTTTGATATTATGAATGTTCATATTCGTACAGATTGAGTGAAATCGTGTTACGCTTAAAGAACTAGAATTTTTCATGTGCTATAAAATAGAAACAAAATAAAAGTTACGACTTCGGGAGGGAAGTAATACTCAATGATAAAAATTAAAGGGACTTTCACATATTTTGAACAGCACCGTCCACACTGAAATAGCATGTTTCATTATGTTGAAGCCACATAGTTTCTGTGACATACGCGTTTATTCCCACTTCCGGTTTACTTATAGCGACTACCGAGATGCACAAGAAACTCACAAATCAGCTCCTACTGGCTTGTCCATAACGTGAGGTAATTAACAGCTTTCTACAAACGCGATGGGTGTTTTATTTCAAAAGGGCGTGCCCGCACGTTTCTTCCCCATTTTTACAACATAAAGTTGATGTCTCAGACTAGAAACTGTCACCATCGATAAAGCGTCAGCATTTTATATTACGCTTTCGTCTGCTCATCACGTCGGAGTGTCATTTTCAACCTATACCTTTAGCTCTTTAATTTCGCCACTCATTGCTTCATCTCGATTTACACATTTTTAAGAGCCTTTTTACGGAATGAATATTTGAGTGCTTCAGCATTTCTGAGTCGACTTATAAAATGAGTGTCAGCGGAGCTCTTTTCTATGAAAAAAACTTAAAAATAACAAATATGATCAATGTGGGAATTTCATAAAGTTTTTAACCGATTAAACTTTCAAACAGTGAAAATTAAAACACAAAACAACTACCCTTTTGAGAGCAGAAAACCAGAAACAAGAAGTGTTCGAACGGCGTTACATCTATTTAACTGGGCAAACTTTGTTTGACAACTTGAGGCAATAGGCCTGGTCTAGACAAAATATAGACAACTTCTTAAAGTGTAAACATTCATCCCAATAAGCTCGGATCTCGCGACCAAATGCTTCTATACCTCCTTGATACTTTTAAATGCCCTGCTGTTTATCCTGTAGTTTACCCTTTTAGCGGCGCCAAGTTACGCACAAATGGACATTATTCCTTGTTTGAAGATAATCATTAGCAGGGTGATTATTGTGGTTCAGACGGTTGCTGCAGCGCCGGTGTCGACAGCGTAATGAGGGAAGACAACGGCGATGACGGCGGGTAGGTTTGTTGTCGAACGCTACGTGGCAGTCGTAGAAGTGAACGTGATGAACATGTTGGCCGGGATCAGACTTTTCCTTTAATCTGGCCCACGGGATGTCTAAAGTCCCGCACCTACGCGCGAGGTCGCGCACTCGCAAAGAGGACACCATCGAGCGCTTCGTGCGTCGGCCAAACTAGTGGAAGAACCCACCCAGAAGCGCGACCTGTTTTTGCCGACTGCTACCCAATACCAGCTAGACTATTGCGCGTCTCCTCCCACGAACTGTAATTCATACAGGTTCTCATAATATCGAATTGACTCCTATTGTAATTTCAACTTTACCGTAAATTTGTTTCCAGTAGCTTTAATTGTGTATTTTTCATAATACGTGCCTCTTCTTTTTATTTTTGTCTTAGCAGCCGTTCTGTGATTTTTTTTTGTCGCTACAGATCTGCGTGCGTGACATTCTATCACTACACAGTGCATTAGTTATCACCGGAATTTCATAATCTGACTTATTAGCTCTCTATATAATCTTGTCATATGCTCATAAGCAATCGGTCCTCTTTCTTTTCTTAAAGTTAACCTGGATTTATATATATAAAACAATAATGTCTAGGTTAAGAATTATGTAAATAGTTTGATATTGAGAACAATCCATATAAACGGCTTTTCAAACAAGCTGTTGTAAAAACAATAGTTTTCAAAACAACTTTACAATGCCCTTATCAATTTTATTTACGCTGTGTCAATGAAAGAGACATGTAAGTCTATAGTCAACAGTAATCACTAGTTAAAAGTATGAGTTCTAGAAAAAATTCGGCATTTAATTTTTGGAGCAACAGGTTTTTGAAAACGTAAAGCACCGAAGTTCGACGTGAAATTTAAAACTAAATAATTGTCCCATTTATCGCAGAAAGAACGCAAACTACAAGAGCAACTTTAAAAAAAACTTGTATCTCAATTAACGGTTCATTGGCTGGTATGTATAGAAGCATAGCGAGGAGGTACACGGTCAGAAACTGATGCCGTATTTGCAAGGCCAGCATAAATGTACCTTTAACATAGCACAGTTGTCCAATTGGCAAATCAGCACGCGCTCTTGAGTCGTTAGCACACGCCACGCGCAGAGAATCTTGATTTGATTCCCCACAGAGAATAAATGTCAGCTTAGCTAAAGGTACCTTAATGATCGCGTGAATAGTGGTATAGGCTTTCAAGGGACATTCCTTTTCTCAGCGATAGCAGTTTTTTGATTGGACGTTCGCTTCGTTGCCAACAGAAAATGCATGTTGAAAGGTAATGGTCCGAGACAAGCAGGCTTCTCATGCCACGGCTCTGTCAATCTTCCGGGTGGACCTTTTGGGAAGACCTGTCTTGCCCTCGGCCTCATTAATCAACCGGTTGCAGGCGCCTTCCTCTCACTCCTTCTTGTTTGCTTTCTCCTCCCCTATCGCACCTACGCCCTCTTTTCTTTTCGTTAATTGCAGCTTTCTTTATTGATGCTGCTGTGTAGTCTATTGTGAGCGATTCACACATTTCGGTAGTAAAACGAGATGCCGACAAACTTTTCTATCACTTTTGTCAAGTGTCAATATATGTTGGACCAATTAGTGCTTCTTCAAAACACGTTGCCTCATCCTTGCCTCTTGTGTGTTTTATGTAACACAGTGTGAACTTGTTTCTTAGGAAACACGTGTAAGTTGTAAAGTCATAACACTTGGTGACCAGTGTCTCTCGCTTTTTCCTTGTACCTTTGAATTGCTGAAGGAACTCTAGTGTATGGAGGCACGTGCTTGTGCACCGCCAAACGTTATAATATGCTTTGCCTTAGAATGATGACTGTGCGAAATGTTGCATAAAGAATTCGTGCACGGCCTAACTGTTAAACGTGTTCAGGAGTGCCCTTATCAAAACTAAACGTGATCTGCGCATCTGAGACAAAATTATGTGGCACAATATGCATCGGGGTTTTATTGCACCGGAATGGAGTTCGCGTTTGTCACCACTATTTATTGGTATGTGTAATGATGTAGGTAAGACAAACGGCGAAAAGAAAGAAGAGCTAACTTAAAGAACAGAGATAAGGCGGAGGCGTGAAAAACAAAACAAAATGAGGTAGCGGTTTAAGAGGTGGGGACCGAAGACAAGGCTGACTCCGGACACAACGGCGAAGCTCTGGTTCCAATAAAACCTACGCTACCAACCAAGCCCTCGGAATATGCATGGAGCATACGTGCACCACATGATCAGGTGCCAAAGAGCACGCAGGCCCAAACACTTGACTCGGATATGAAGTCACTTCTGTCACGTCTGAATTACGAGAAGCACGCTTGATTCTTCTATTCTGGCCTACGTTATTCAGTACGATACGTGTGTGTGTAGTGTGCTGTGCTGTGTGTGTGTGTAGTGTGTGTAGTGTGTGTGTGCAGTGTGTGGGACCGTAGACAAGTGCTGACTCGCGTGCGCGACGTGCGATGCGCTGCGTGTCGAATGCGTTTGCGCTGCAGCGCGTGCGTCGCAGTGCTGGTGCAGTGCGTGAACCGATGTCGGGTGCGCGCAAAGAGAGCGCGCAGTGTGCCTGTCGTGTGCCGTGATGCGTGCTGCGTGCGTGTGTGAGTGTGTGAGTGAGTCGCGTGTGTGTGTGTGTAGTGTGTGTGTGTGTGTGTGTATGTGTGTTCTTGTGTGTGGGGGTGAGTGTGCAAATCAACATCAACTTTGTGAATACATATTCTTGGGATCAAAACAGCATGTCAAATATTTTAGTCTTTTTTTTCATTAAATCAGACGAAATTTACGATCTTTAACCATAATTTAATTAAACAATTTCCAGACATTTCGAAACCAATTCGGTTCCTTGTTCACGGCTGAGTTCCGGTAAGAACACGCGTCGCTTATATGCGCACACAGGTGTATCGGGCTTTGCTGACGTCTCTCAGTACTGAAATAAAATAACCAAGTAACTTGACAGGTTAAAATATAGCACCAAAGCACTTTTTCTGGGACAAGGGATTTATTTAACTTCTCCGTTTATCTTTTCACTGGTCATCACGAGTTTTACAGTAAAGGTCCTGCTTTATCGTCTCCGTTATCGAAAATAGGAGCAATTACGAAATCCAATTTGTCTGTCCGAGCCCTTTAACTACCCGCTGCTCCGAGCATGTGAAGGGAAGGATTACGCTCCCGAACTCAGGGATCCAGGGGTAAAACTCCAATCACTTGCGCGCCTCGAACGGGAGTCAGCATCACATCGTCGTGCGGCGGCGATTTATTATTGCTATGTTCATGCTGAAGTGCGATTTTACAAATGGTGGACCAATGGGTTGCAGGTCGACATTTTTTGTATACTTTATATTTGTGTTTGCGATTGCCCAACTTCGGTAATAAACACATCCTCTAATAACTTAAAACAATATATTGGAACTAAAACGAAATATGCATTATAAAGAGGTAGACTCTCGGCTTTAGGCGCAATACCCCGAATTTTATGACATATACCTTATAAAGTATTATATACCATTCTGGACTTTTTAAGCTTACTTTCGACTCCGCACATTTGTTCAAAACATTATTGTTTCGTCCACCGTTATATATGGTTTTTGTGAAATAAATGTCAAACCTAACTGATGGGACGTTTTTTTGCAACGTCGGCATACCTGCATCTTATAAAAAACAAGGACACCATCATTTTTACATTTTTTTAATAAAATATCCTTCTTGACGGCTTAATCAAATATATAAAGTTTATATCTTTGTTTTACAATATTTAAATAATTTCGCGTCAACTGGAAAGAGACAGTAAACAGTAAAACGTTCCAACGCCAATTGTGAAAAGAAAAGGTAAACTAATCCTAATGTGAGTGTCCATCACCATCAAACCATGTGGCATAATGTTGTAAGTGTATTAAACAATATTCATCTACCGATTCCCTCTGGGAAATTTGGGTACGCGGTGTCGCTGTGAGATACAAGGATTGCGGCTTTCTGTTGTTGAAAAGTCGCGCTATTTTTTGTATTTCTATAAGAAAGAGTCTTTGCAATAGTTAAGAGATCGTGTAACGAGTAAGAAAAACAAAATTTAAATACAATATTTTGAACAAAACGTGAAAAGCGGCCATGAAGGGAACGACCTCGGGTGTCAAAATGAACAGCCTCTGAGCATGTGTGTAATCATAATTCAACAAATGAAGCTTCTCACTATTTATAATGATATAGATTCTGACAATAAGTAACATATTACTAAAGGACACACCCACACAGGGTCTTTGAGCGCAGCTGAATTTTTCGTTTCTTGTAGAACCAGATTCCCAAAATGCCGAACAGCTTTAGGGAGTCAACTTTTCACGCGTAAATAAAGAGTTGCCATAAAACACCCTCCACCAAACAGTCCTTGAAAAATGCACATTGACGACCCTTCCAACCTTCTCATTTATCATTTGCTAGTGTCGGCAATATTCCACTCTCTCTGTGATGGAGCCTAATTATCTAAAGTCCAGACATACTTGAAATATTAAATTTTCCTGGGCAAATGCAAACGAAGCCAGTTGGCGCCCCAGACGCCCCACAATTTTTCACATTTTGTCTTCCCGCCAAGCAAGACCCGCTCTTTGCTGATCCCTAAAAGCTTAAGAATTCTGGCTGGCAAAATCATCGGGCAGCCCGACCTTAGCCGGGCAGTACAGACAAATACATATAGGTACGAGCAGGTAACTTCTAGGGTTCTCCCCGTTTCGAGATAAGTTTGTCAGTCGAAAGAGGATTGGTGAGGTGTGGTGCTTTAACTACGATAATCTAGTGTTATGGATTTTACCAACACGCGAGCTCCAATGTCTTGCCAAATCGTGAGAGCGGCCATCAGTCACCGTTCGCGCGGGTCAAGACTATGAATACCCTTTCCAGCTCCGCGGCAATCTCAGTGCCCCGCACCCTGTTACTCGAGGTGTCGTTTTGTTTTTTTATTTTGACTTCAGCTCTAATTAAGAAATGTTGTAAATCAGTTCTTCAGTCTAAAACAACCTCATGAACAGTTGGCTATGTGCATGTTTCTGTACAGTCGGAGAAAATATTAAAAACGCCAAGCGAGCGCGCGGCTTCGGGAGCACCAAGGGCTATCTAACAAAGGAAAGCCCAGTTACCGGCAGGCATGATGCGGCATGTGCGACATTTGAGTGGTTGCTCGTTTTTTGTTGTCGCCCCCCCCCGACTCATATGACCAACTGTTGCTGAAGTGAGTGCGTATCTCGGCGCTGACATTAGATGAAGTATGCAGTGGTCAGCAACAGCCAAACAGCGAAAGCATTTGTGGCTCATCCAATAGGGTCGCCCATGTTGAGCCCTCAGTGTGTTAGAGACCATGAATGAAGCCGTCAGTAAAACAATGTTTAGGCGGAAAGTGTTTACGAAAATTTAACGGACACTGAAATGACGCTCTGGCTCATAGAGCCACGTGATAATTTGATTTTTTTCTCTTAGATGGCACCGGGTGCTTCCGAAATCACGCGCTTGCTTTTGCTTTATTATCTTTTCCCTGACTGCACGTTTAATGAAGTAATTTATTTCAATATTTATTTCAAAATACTCGCAACATTAAAGAGGGTCCTTGCAGGAGTAGGAAAGAATGCATACGTTGCATGCCAATACAACATATGTATATATATATATATATATATACATATATGTATATATATATATATATATATATATATATATATATATATATATATATATATATATATATATATATGTATATCGCAAGAACGCTGCATACGCAAACGCATTACCAAGGCTTAGAAATAGGTTAAGATCACATACGAAAAACCCAGTGTAGTTATAATATGTGGATCACGTTTACGAAAGCCAATAGCTTCATTAATGCTCCTAAACAGAACCAAAGCAACTTTTGTTCCTTTTGTAAGCAACAAGTTTTAAAAACACATATCTAGTTTCAAAAATAGGCAGAAGATCCAACCTTGCACTTTGTGGACCTGAACGATGAAATGAGAATAAAAAGAAATAGCCCACAAGCAAAAACAAGCACAGAGGCGCTAAGCACAAGCAAGTTTTGGCGCTACATAGCTTTCCCTTGCCAATCTTAGTGCCTCGCGATCCTAATCGTATTTCTTTCAGTCAGCAATTAGCCTGAGTAGTCAATTAAGAAACCTTCCTTTGATTTTCCGCTTGATGACTTTGGGTTCCCAACGTCTGCTCTTCCAAGGCAGGACATTTAATTTAGTTTGCTTTCTTTTTTTTTGCATTAAACGTCACGACAAGTGCAAGATGTTAGGAGGTTGTGTGGATCAGGAAAGAAAAAGTAGTAAAGTGCCTACGACAAACTAAACGACATATCAACTTCTCTGGTGCTCTTTTGCACAGAAGGAAATATAATATGCGATGTTGTTGGACTTATACAGTGTGGACGCAGACGGTTTAAGCATTGAGTTGTGTAGGTCAAGCAGGAACGAAAGCAGAAATAAACCTGACCTCTGCAATAAACTAGTCTCAGTCTCATTCAATTTATATTTAATCAACTACACTCAAGACTGTGGGCATAAGGACAGGTATGGCAGATGCTTGGAAAAGTAAGCATGATATTTCTGAAACAAAATAACAATTGAAATGGTATCAAGTATTGCAGACATAGATAAAGGCAACATTTTTTCAGTGAGAGCATCAGTGATTGTCGAAATGAAACCAGGGAGGTGGTTTCATTCTTTGGTGGTGCAATGTCGTTGAGGTAAGTAAATTGCAGTGGTTAACTGGCTTGGAGCTTAGTAGGTTTCTGCTGACAACCAAAACAGGATCAGATGCACGAAGGGAGGGACACTTTTATCTTGAAAAACAGGATTAACCAATACCGATTACTTCATGCATGTAGGCATATCTCGGACGACTGAATAACCTCGAGCACCCCATAAAATTGATTGTTTAAGTACATTTTGCTAATTATAGGTAACAAAACAATAATGTCAAAAAGTTGACGAACACTTCTTACTATTAATATTATAAATACACTCACTTGCTCTAAAGCGTTACAGGCCAAAACAAATATAGTTGTTCTGTTGAAAGGTCCTTTCTTTGCCTATTTGAAGATCAGAGTACTGACAAATTAAAAACGCTACAAATGAAATGTGCCCACAATTGTTTTCCTTTCGTTTCCGGATCAATGTGTCTGTGGGTATAAAATGTGGTTGTTCTGCTGGAAAGTAAATGTGATTGTTTTAAATAAAAATGTGTAATAATGCTCTGTGCGTCATTTGATAAATAAAACCGACATCTCACACGAATATTTTTCAATGAAAAAGATATTATATTTGGAATCGTGTATTTTCTTTTCTGATGAGTATATTCCAGGACATACTTAGTAGCTTTCTTTACAATTGGTATTTTAAATTAAGGTAACTTTAGTGAGATATTAGGTTACAACTGCCAACTTCAGATTTATGCCTGCTTCATAACTTATAAAGAACACTTAACAATGCACTAAGATAGTATCGTACACTTATACTGGAGCTTCGCTGTAGTAAACGAACTTCTAAAACAAATGCTCGCGACTTTTTATATATACTATTTTTATAGCTTCGACATAGGGAATGGGAACCGAAAAAGGTTTAAAAGGGGTGCTTAATATAAGCCTGGCGGCTACACCTGCCCAGCAAAAAGAACGGTGCGCCGCACGAGCATTGGCTCGTTCTTGGGGTTCGTTTTCTTTTGCGACAGCGCTAACACTCGTCCATCCCAAATTCAATTGTCCTCACTTTATGTTTCTTCAGTGTCAACATCAAATGTGTTGAGTAGTTTCAGCTTGTGAACCGGAGCTGTCGACCTGTAGAAACGCCAAGAATACCGTTGATGCTATAAATGTTATTAGAAAGTCGCTTCGATTTTCCGCTGCAAGTGCAACTTCCTGTTTTTTCTTTTTTTTGTTCTCGAGCTTCCGCCGTTGCTCACTGGAAGGTTTGCTGTCGTAACCGCCATCCGTTGTTTTGGTGCTGGTGATTCGTATCTTGGTGAGGTCGTTTCTTTGGTGGTCTTCTTGCCGACGCGTTTTCGCTGTGCACCCGTTCGCGGCTGCGCTTGCCTCCTCTCTGCTTGCTCGGTGGTGCTCGCGCATTTCTTTCTGACTGTTCTACTTTGATGTTCGAGACTCGTGAGTGTCAGCGTAAGAAAGGTATCAAAGCCGCATTAGTGTGGCATCGTATGACCAAAGTGGCCTTGGCCTGCGCAGTTCTAGCACATAGCGTTCCTTAATTGGCCGCGTCTTAAAAGGCGTTCGCACGACAGGACCGGGTCCTCTGTTGTAATTCGTACATCTTCTGCTTTGATCGGTTCCAGGAGATCCGTCGTCGTTCGATTGATGGCGGCTTCAGACATTTCTGAACACCAGGAGCCTCTGTCTGCTACATCCCCTTTCGAGATATAAACGTTATAACTAAATGCGTTCAAAATAGGCGAAAACGCATCGCCACTTTCTGTGACGTTTATTACACAGGCAGGCAAACTGTGTTCCTTGCCTTCTGGCATTCGCAACTGTGCGTCAACAAACACATAGCCTGCCAGAGACTCCTTGGTCGTCGGATGAATGATCCCCACGTAGTTCGGGGAAATCACGACAAACTCCTTGGTTGATAGCACTAGGGAGCGTGGTTGAAGATGAAGGGTTTGTGTGGGTTGGAGCTGTTCATCATCATCAGTGAACTGCCTTGTTCCTCGAAAATGCGAAGCGTGTTCCTTCTTTGCACGGTGATAACATGCGGTTGCTCTGTAAACGGTTGTCCAACAAGAAGAGGAATCGCTTGCGCTTTAGTTCGAACAACGTAGATTGGAACGCGAGCCTTCGCCTGGTCTGCGGTGACGCTTGCTTCCGTGATTCCGCACGGTAAGACCGGACCGGAACCGTAGCCTCCAATCTTACATCCTCGGGACGGCTTGTTATGGTTGATTCCCAAACAATCGGCACCTACATTGCACAGGGTAACGCACTGCCTTCCAAGGTCAACATAAGCTCGGACAAGCTTCCATTCTACAAGAGTGTCTCGAAAATACTTTTCGTTTCGAGTATTTGCTTGTTCTTTGTTTTCGATGTGATTTTCGACGGACACACGTCATCTGCCGCTTGATCTGCCGTCAGCTGTTTCATGTCCTGTTTGGTGACATTTCGTACAGTGCTCTCTATTACCTGGTTTACTGCAGTTTGCAGACATATGTCCGTATTCGTCACAGTTGAAACATCGTGGTTCACATTTAGAGTTGAATGGCGGTTTTCGTTTTGGGAGTCTGTGCTCATTTCGGTTGCTGGGCCAAACGTTCTTTCCCGCCCTTCAACCGATTGCAACATCGGATCGGTGGGACGCTTCCCCGACGGCGGTGAGTCGGTCGTCCAAACGTTTGAGTCACTCCAGCAGATCCTCTAGAGTAGAAAACTTGACAACGCTCAGGTTCCGAACGAGCGCTTCGTCACTGATGCCTGCATTGTCATAGTCAACGATCTCATCTCCCGGAAGTTGACAAAGACGCGCCAGGCTGAGTTTCTTATGCAAATACTGTTCGATGGTTTCGTTCGGCAGTTTTCGCCTCACATTCATTTCCTGGTGTGGGCGCTGTAGGTTTAGGACTGTTGGAAAAGCCTTTTTCAACTCCAGCTTCCATTTAACCAACGAACGCTGGACACTGACAAGGCCGTCGTACCACGTTTTGGCAATTCCTTCTAGCTTCGTTAGCGCAAAACACGGTTTCTGTATCTCGGTCCAAGAGTATATCGCGGATTGTTCGTCAACTTATTCATCTAATGTTAAAAATGTCTGCACCGGCTTCGTGACGCGGTTGAACATTGGTTGCAGCTGACCGGACTCTGCAGGTGGTCTTGGGTCGTGCGTGTGCTGGGTTGCGGGATGAAGCAGGTGAGCCATGCCCGCGACCGTTCTTCGCAAGGCGGCTTGTACAGCCTCCTGCAAAATAGTCTGAAGTCCAGACAGGTCACCTGTTGGTCCATACAGCCAGTCTGGATTGTTGGCGGAACTCTTGCTGGGCCTGCCAGCGGTATTCTTTGCCCCCCGGTGTCAGCATCGGAGCGTTCTGAATAGTTATCTGCCACGCCACCTTGGCTCGTGGTTGCGTCGTCGCTACCGCCCAAGATCGTGCTCCCTGTTTCAGTCGGAACGGTTGCTGGAAGACGGGGAGGGCCCGCCGCCGTAGTCTGCCGTATTCGGTTCCGCTCGCTCCCCCGCCGCCCTTCCTCGTGCATGTCGAGGTGCTGCTAGGTGCCGCTGCTCTAACGATTCGTGGCCGCAGGAGTCGACTTGCGCTTGGTCGTGGTCGCTGGATCAGGCTTGATTCATCCCACTTCTGTTACGTTAGGGCCTATACGTGGGAAACGGGGACCAGTGAAGGCTTAAAGGGAGCGTTTAATATACGTCTCGGGGGTACGCCTGCCCTGCGAAAAGAACAGTGCGCCTCGCGGGTTGTGGCGCGATCTTGGGGTCAGTCGTCTTCTTTTGCGAGAACGCTAACACAATTACCAATGAGTCCAATTATTTAGCTTCGTTATTAGCATCTTTTGAGGGCATGCGTGAAATACAGCACACAACGAGAAGACATGAAAAGAACGCTGCAACTGCTGGACCATAGACCATTTAATGTCACCAAATTCCTGGGCCGGAGAACACTTGGCGGTATAAGTCGATCGTTTCGAAAACGCTTCAAAAACACGTTGGAGACACTGGACTTCTGGACCAACTTAAAGTGCATGCGCTTGTGGTGTGTCTGTATGCCATTCTTTAATTTTTGATTAATGGCTCGAACAATCCACAAGGACTAGGGCTTGAGTAACAGCACCCAGATGTTGGACGAGGCTCTGCATTACTCAGGTCCTAATCCGTGTGGAATTTTCGCGCTTATAATCTAAAAAGAAAGAATGGAATACGCACATCACACGCGCACACACTCTAAGTTGGTCCAGAAGTCCAGTGTCCACGACGTGTTTTGTAGCGCTTTTAAAACGATATACTGAGATACTGCCAAGTGTCCTCCGGCCCAGGATTTTTGTGACATTAAATTGTGCATGCTCCAGCAGTTGCATCGTCCTTCTCATGTATTCTCGTTGGGCGCTGTATTTCAAGCATGCAATCAAAATATGCTAATAACGATACTAAATAATAGGACTAATTCATTTTAGGACTAGGCTCATTGAACTAATCGTACCCACAAACCAATCCGGCCATGAGGAAAACTTTTTTATTTTTATTTTACGTGGTGCTAACATTTCCCGCCTCAAATGTTTATGGCGTAAGGAACGAAGTAGCATAGGAAGAGTGCCCTTCAAAAAACAATATTAATAATTAAAAATAAAATGCCGGATCTCCGCTGGAAACTAGGCACGTTGGAGTAGTCGTCACGATAACAAAAATCTTAAGAAACAAGAAATATCGTAACGGTCATCGGCTGCGTCATGAGGCCTCGCAGAATGCGGAGTATAACGGTCTTGCAATACGGTATGTATTGTCTACACCTTTCTTTATTTTCATTTAGACCACGTCGAATTCTGACGCCAAGACTCTCTCCCTCATTCGTTCTAACGCGTTGTTTCTTATTAAATTAACAAATCAGCTTCAAATAAGGGTTGTGGCAGCCTTAAGGGTAAGGACACAAAAAGAAAACAAAGAAGGAACATTCCGAGTTACATAGCCGGTCCTGAACTTATCAAAGAACATGCCGCCCGAGAATCCAACGGCTCGCTCTCTTCTTATTTCTTTTATTTTTACTCACATTGTTAATTATTTTTACTATTGTGTGCGACTGTTTTCTTCCTTGTAACAATTCCAACCGTAGCAACCCTTCTGGTCATACGACTGGCGTTCGTTTCGTAACGCTACACTATAACCATTTAACCAGTGAATTTTTTAAAGGTATCACAAGGTATAACATGGCGGATGAACTAAAAATTATAAGTTCAAAAATGCGCTCAGTTATGCCAGTGCTATCCTCTCGGCACTTCATTAATCTAGAGGCGAGCATCGCAGTGCCTTAGCGTTTAACTTGTGCCGTCATCATGACGCCATAAGAGACCATTTTGAAGCAATTAATTTGCTTCAGGGCATGGGCCTGCAACTGGGTTCTCGTGCGTTCCCAGAGTGCGAAGCTGCGATGACGCTGCAAGTCGGCGCAAGATCTGCGGATGGCTACTCGTGGAGGTGCAGCTTGTGAATGACTCTTAAGGTGTCCAAGAGGAAGCCGGTCAATGTTCAGTGCCGAGGCGAGGTCTCAAGTACAGAGCGGTTCCTTTTAAGAGGGATCGCACCTGACGTTTCCCCAACTCATGAAGATCATAGATATATATGGTGCCAGAACCTACCATGCGCCGTCATTCAGCGGGAGACTGATGTCGCAAGTAGGACAATAACTGATTAGACAAGCCTTTGTCGGGAGGTTGCGGTAAATGCCGTCTTTACGCGTTCAGAGATGATTGGCGACGAATGCGTGACTGTAGAACTAGACAAGAGTATGCTCGGGCGGAGAAAGTACCATTGCGGGTATTTAAGGCCTGGACAGTGGGTTTTCGGCGGTGCGGAGCTTGGCAGCGGGTTCTGCTTTCTTGTTCGTTGGGAGACCCGTGGCGCTAAAACCCTGCAAAGAATAATAGCCGAGTGGGTCCGCCCTGGAACAAGAATAGTCACTGCCAGTTGGGCTGGCTATCACAAGCTTGCCGATGACGCTCGCTTCACGCACCTCGCCGTCAACCACAAGCGGCACTTTGTCGACCCGAAAACTTGTGCGCAGACCAATACGGTGGATTGCACATGGGCGCAGGTCAAAAACTCTCTTCCATCTGGATGGCGCGAGAGCCACGATTTCACTGGTCACCTTGAAAAGTTTATGCTTAAGAGGAAAGAGAAGGCATGCGAAAACACAGAGAGATTCCAGACGTTCTTTGCCGTGGCCACCAAAATCTGCAGCCCCAACGCAGACAGGGACCTTTCATGTACTGCGGAGGATGAGGATTCTAAGTGCCCCGGTGAATTCGAGTGAGTCGCTAGCTGAGCCCGTCGCCCCCTGCGTACACAACGACGACTTTCGCGCCAACCGCTTGTCAAGTGCTCGTTACGTCAGTTATGCTCTGGTAGCTGTCTAAACGGCCCTTTACAGGGCCCGCATATTTTGCAAACAGAGCTGCTTTCTGAATGCCGTTCTCCGTGTCTCCGTAAAAAGTTCACAGGAAAGACTCAGCAAAGGTTTGTCGGCTCCAACTTGAATATCGCGCGTTATAAATAAAATAAAAATTGATCTTGCTTATTTCGCGCCTTTCATCCCAATAAATGCCCCCGTTTCAGCCGTCCCGCTGTGCTCTCGCTAGCTCAATTGCCGTTGGCGTGTCTCATTTTCGTCGTCTTTGCCAGTGGCGCGCCGGTGAAGGCGGCCGATCTGACACACCGCGTTCGGCTTTGGCTAGAAGACGCCGTTAATAACATCACGCCAGCTTTTGCTGGCTTCACGCGGCGGTACCATGCGTGCTTCCACTCATTCGGCGTTCGTTGCAATGGTGACGGCGATGTAAGCAGACTGACTTTTTGTTGAGGAAGAACGCCGTGGCGCAGCGATACAAGGTGCGTGCCGAGGCCCTTCCCGCATGCTTTTCAATGGGCGGAAGGGGAACAAAAGGGTTCGAAATAAGGACTTAACGCAGAAGGCTGAATTTCTCCAGCGCATCATAATTTGACGAGCCTTACACAAAAAACATGTTTTTTTGCTTTTTTTGGGGGGGAAGGGGGGGGGCATTGCGCGTTTTTTTTTTATTCGTAACATCAGCCTAAAGTATCAAACTGCCGGATGGCCTATTCAAGTAATTTCTAAGCTTTATTATTGGTATTGATTATTCCAGTGTTTCAGAAATCCCAGCGGTACTAGCGCGGGTAGCAGCGGGAGAATCGGACGTCAGCTACCCCCAGGGCGTGAGCTCGAGGGACGCGTAAGACAGAGACAAGAGCGTTGGACATAACGGAATAAAAAACACATTAAATACCTATATATTAATTGCAGACAGCAAAAGACGCACAAGAAAACTATAGAAAACCTTGAACAGCGCCAGATTTACACTAGAGGGTGATGTGTGAGGATACAATATGGGGAGAGAGACGGTACCACACACTGGAGCAGTCCAGCACGACGGGGCTTGCGAGGTGGCTTCGAAGTTCCTCGGACTTGCGTCGTCGTGATGCGGCGCTCTAGGTGCAAAAAGGGTGTTGGGAGGTCGACGTACTTTAGGCACCGAGAGTCACTCGGTGCCTAAACTGAGTCTTCCTCGGTGCCCCTGTGCCCACGGGACGATGTCGGGACTCGAAGGATCTGAGACACGAAGGGTCTGGCGAGGGTCTGTGTTCGGTGTTTTGTGTTGAACAAGGATGGAGTCGAGGTGCAGAACTCGTAAACAACAGTCGCCACTTCGTGGCAACTGCTGCTTACGTTTTCCGCACCTTGACTTCTTCCTTATTTCACACTAAGCAGCGCGGACGACCGTCGAATTACACCATCAGAAAAATAATACCCGTGTCTTCCCCGAAACAAACATTACTCCACAAGGGTTCCGGTTGCAAAGCCGCATATCGCTCTTTACTTAAATCTAAAACAGAAAAACATCTAACCTACTTTACATCTTCAAACGATTCACAAATTCTGAAAATCGGTCCGAAAACCAGGGATACATAAAAGTGTCAAAATTGGGTCCCCTCGCAGTGGTAAGGAACAGACACCGCAATAACCACAACGCCGACTAACGCCTCAGAAAACAGTCGGAGAGGCGCTGTGTAACTCTAACATTCGTCAGGCTCTCGGTTTGGAAATAAGGCCGTCTTTTTGTGACACAGGGCACGATGTGGTCATTAATATTGTTGAAAATTATTTTAGTAGAGTGTTATAATGGCACACAGCTATTACAGTTTATGAGGTATTTTGGCAGAGCTAGCTGTCCTTATTTTATGCAACCGTTATACTAATTTAATCGTTTGTTAATATAGGATTCATTCTTGGTAAGTGTGGTAATATTTGATACAATATTTGAGCACCTTTATGAACCACTTGTGAAAAAAATATTGACTGAAGCAAAAACATGTTAACACTGAAAAAAATAATACCAATACAGATCGATGGCAATGTGCTTACTATTCTTCCTTATGATTTGAGTCAAAATGAAAATGGTTGTTTTCCATCATTCCTTTTCAAGTACCAGGTTTGTAGAGCACGTTTTCTTGGAAGCTTGAGGCTTTATATGCTGTTTTCGTATTCTCTAGGTTATATGTTCTTTGATTACTTTGATTCTGTTACTTTGACTCTGTTACTTTGATCATGTTTGCATAGATATTAGTAGGTTGTTTTTTGTATCATGTTTATTTGAGTATGTTAAAAGTTGCTTCATGTCGTGTGGTAACGTAAGCTGAAACGACCAAGCGACATCCGAAATATTTTTAAATTATTATGAAACTATACTGAAATCGTTTTGACCAAATAGAATGACCCCAATCGTACAGGTGGCTGTTCCTCAACGTGAGAAACTGAACCAGCAATGAGACATGGTATCAGGATGACAGTACAATGGCCAGTGTTATGCAACCCAGGATGTTGTTTTCATATGTTTCTAATCACTTGGATGTCACCTGCACGTGCGATTCGCTAACTCCTACCCATGCTTATCGTGTGCTCTATTATTTTGGCCTGTGGTATTTGTTCCTGTCAAATATTTTGGTGCGATGTGTTAACAGGCAAGCATAATGGTAAATATAAACAAACCTAGAAGAACTACATTTGCTGCAACAGTGTGCAGCTTTCAAACAAACGTAGTATGAATGAATAGCGTGCTATTTGCATCTCGTTTTTAAGCGATCTCTCGTTGCTATTTTCATATTTTATGTCGGTGAAGTGCTATAAGTTAAACGTTTTAAAATTATAAGTGCAGTGTTAGAAGTTTGAGTAGAATGTTTTAATGGAATAAAGTGACAGTTTTTTGTTTAATAAAAACAAATGTCCCTTTACGTTTGAACTGTAAGCAACGATACGCCAAGAGTCTCAACAAGTTCTGCTTAAAGCCATTTGACTTGCGGCTTCTAAAACCGGGCACATTCAAACGTTATGTACTTTTCCACATGTCTATCGTTTTTTTTAACCACACCATGTTTTATCGCACAACAGTGCCACAAGGAACTTACAGTGCCACAGATACATTGTTATTAATTATGCCATGGGAGTGCAGCCAAAAACCGCCGATTATACCGTGGTGGTCTGAAGTGAATAATATTTAACTATCAACAGTGCGAAATAATATAAAAAGAATCCACTGTTAATGTATAAAGGTTCAATGTCTGGCTCTAGCAGGCATCATTATTTTTAATACCAGCCTTCTGTGCATGAGTGTGCTGGTGCTCATCTTTCTTTGTATGGCAGCGAACAGAGTTCAGCAAACGAAGCGTTACACTTCTGTTCGAGCATAATTTATGTCAAAACTGTCAGATATGGCATTACTTCATTTCGAAACTTTCACAGACGATGGCATAACAAGATTGGTGGTGTCTTGAAAGGTTCTCCGAGATTCTTGCAGAGCACAACTGATTTATATCGCTTCACTTGTTTACTTTTGATACTCTATTGAAGCAGACCGCCATCACCTGGTATTATTGGGAGAGCTTTTTCAAGAACCTAAAGTGTGTGTCTAGGTCTTTCAGGAGAGAGTAGCGGTTTGAGGTGACCAGAGGAAGGATGCTTTATGAAGAAAGGTTAACGTAATTTACGTGCCAAAGATATGTAATGGTATCAGAAAGACTTAGATACATAGAATTGATGCAAAATATAAAGAAAGCTCTCAAGTGTCTTTGCTAAGGCCGATCTTAAAAGGGCATACAAGTGGGTTTTTAGATCGTCTACTTATTATCATAACTGAAGCTACGGGCTCCAAGCATCCTAATCAAACCTAAATTACATTCCAGGGTGGCCGATTTCCCTATTACAAATCTAATCAAATATCGGTTTTTCTGTGCCGTGGCGCAGAACACGAAGGGGCACCACCGGACGGGAAGGCAGCAGGGGACAGCCAATCACGACTCACGAGTGACGGCATCCCGGCGCACTGATTCTTCGAGGGTGCGCGTATTCGAAAATTCAGTTCGAGAGGAAGCCGTCATTTCTGATCGGCTGTCCCCTGCCCGCCCCTGGTGCCTTCACGTCCGGTGGCGCCCTCTGGTGTTCTGCGACACGGCGCAGTAAACAGATTTTGATTCTATTTTTTAAAGGGAAATCGGCCGCCGTTGAATGTAATTTTGTGTCATTTAGGATGCTTAGAGCCCATATATTTAGTTATGACACTCAATAACCGATCTCCGAATCCACTTCAATGCCCCTTTAAAGGGGCGGTGCAACGATATTCAATTGGAATGTTTTTCACTTTACAAAAGCTTACTGGCACTAGTGGGACTCAAGGATACTCGCACGCAACGCCACTGACCAAGAAACTCCTTTGTTGCGCTGTAATTTCGAGGACAAAACCGAGTGTTTTCATTCAATCTCTCCTTCGCAAAACCTGATGACGTAGCTGGGCGGTAGCAGTACTGCCCAGTGACGATTTTGAATGCGGCTCATAAATTGGACCCGAGCATGGCGTGGACACTCGATTTGGGCTCGTGATAATCGATAGCTCGTGAAGCATTCGGGTAGTGTACTGTGTCCAATCGCTGCGATTACGACAACAGCCGAACCATAACAATGTCTGGAACTCAGTCGCGTGTCCTGTGCCTTGCCAACCCCACCGCATGGCTATGATCAACATTAGTGGCATATAATCGGCTCCAGATCACGTGGCCGCTTGTTCTGGCTGCGAGTTGAGGGGGTATTTCACAGGTCATTAATGTCAGGGATCCGTTCTAAGCAGTATTTGCGCAAAATACAAAAATCGTTGCATCGCCCCTTTAAGGGAGAGATAATTTACCTTCTTTTTTGTGATGTTTGTGTTTCCTGTTTTAGGTTTGATTACAGTGTGGCGTCACAATCTGTGAGTAGTTATATATTGTTTTACTAAAGTGCACCTGCAAACACTTTTTGTTTGCATTTGTGATTTTCGGTTTGACTCTTCAAGACAGCAGCATGCTCATCAAGTTGCTATTAATATTTGATGGCCTAGATGGCTTTGATAAACCCGTACTTGTGCCTTACTTTATGTGTTGTCCCAATGAACGGTATTAATATTAATATTATTAATATTATTAACATTATGAATAACATTGAAATACATTGAACTTACTGGTAGTTTATGAAAAGCCCAAATTCCGTTTTGTTTTTTGTTTCTCTCGAATGAGCTTTGATGACCGACAGTAGCCACTCAATGCCAGGATTTTTAATGTCAAAGATGGATACCCAGGCATATTGATTATAAAGACTGTCCATGAAAATGTAGTCGCATACGCCAGGCCGCGTTGGCTTTTTGTAAGATGAGAGGCCAATCCAGTATGAGCAGATGATTGGTTTCCATGCCATGCGAATCCCTGAAAATGTTGAGAGCTACATTATACAAATAGCTTATTTTCGCGGAGTAAGTTACAGTGGGGATTCAGCCATATATTACTATAATTGTTCGAAATACCTTGGTCAGGACACAACGTTACAAAAAAAACTATATTGCTTATACTGGTATTATGCAGATTATAGTTGCAATATATCTAGAGCTCAAGCTAATTAATGGGAAGCACTAATACCCACGTGACAGCGAAAAGCTGACGTCATTTGTCTGTGGACAAAACAGTGCAAAGGGAAGGTCGCCACGTAGAGAGGAGGGGAATAGTAAAAGACTGCAGCAAAAGGGCGGCGATATCACGGGGTGAAAGTCAATGCGCGCCCGGAAAACCGGTGAACAGCGAAGACAGTGTCAGGCAGCAGATGGCGCTGCTAAGGTTGCAAGGCGGCCGACGGAGACAGAGGTGTGAAAGTAGTGCTTAGCTGGGCTGGTCAAACAGCCGCTCAAGAAGCGGCAAGCCGACGCTCGTTCTTGTGTGACAGAAAAGGGGTGAAGCAAGCTCGGCGCGACGGTTTCGACGGAATAAAATCAAGATCAACTGGTGGATCTTCGGAGTATGCATTAGCATCCCCCTTCGAAAACGCTATACATGTTCACCTTTAAAAATGCTAACACTGACCCTCTAACGAAGACAAAAAGAATCAACAAAAATAGAGGAAGCAAAAGAGAAAGCAAAAGAGAAAGTGAAAAAGAGAAACGTGAAGTGGTTAAGGGGACTATAATGTTGTCCACAAGTATGACTGTACTATTGTTTTATCAAATCGGGATCTATCTTGCCTTCATTTTCCTTTCTTTAGTACACGTCATATACTGTAAACGACTTAATTTTCGCGGGCATAAAATTTCACGAATCGGGCCCAAGCTTAAAATTTAAAATTATTCACGGGTTCTAATTTTTTCGAATCGAGTGTAGCTTCCGTAGCGTTCATATATTGCCTGAATTGGTCGCGGGATGTATTTTTAGCGCATTGTAGGCGATTCGCGAAACTCGAAACAATTAGGTCCGGGTGAAAATGTAGTCGTTTACAGTATGTATTTCTAATTTGTCTTAGGGTAAATGAAGATGTTGCAGAGGTGTATGCGCAGAGTGACGGACTTCCATCAGAAATTATTTACCTATTTTCTGCAAATTTTTCATAAAACTGTGTCTCTTTGTCTGCATATATATATATATATATATATATATATATATATATATATATATATATATATATATATATATATATGTGTGTTTCACGAAAGGTGGACAAATTGGATATTGCGAAAACTACGCGTCGCACCAAGAAAAAGCTTGTGTCCTTTTGGTCCTGGGCTAGGGGCCTTCTTAGGAAAATTATTAAAGTCCGAGATAATTATATTGTTAATTATTTTTGCGTAATTAACTTTTTATTATTGGGTTTAAGGGCATGGTTTCAATTAGAAAATTGCTCAGCATCGTCAAAAAACACTAAATCAACAAATTGCAGAACGATAGAAGGCACGCGAAGCATTTTACGGCTTTCTGAAAAACCGTACAAATTCGACGGGTTTTTAAGTTTCGGTTTGTTATCGGAGCGCATCTCCGCCCCGGCAGCACCGCGCCCCGTGGAGAGAGAGTGCAACCAGCCTCTGCTGCGTCGCGCGATGACAGAGCAGCAGAGGTTGGATGCACTATCTCTCACGGTAGCGCGGTGCTGCCGGGGCGGAGATGCGCTCCGATAACAAACCGAAACTCAAAAACCCGTCGAATTTGTACGGTTTTTCAGAAAGCCGTAGAATGCTTCGCGTGCCTTCTATCGTTCTGCAATTTGTTGATTTAGTGTTTTTCGATGGCGCTGAGCAATTTTCTAATTGAAACTATGCCCTTAAACAGAATATTAAAAAAGTTAATTACGCAAAACTAATTAACAATTTAATTATCTCGGACTTTAATAATTTTCCTAAATAGGCCCCTGGTCCAGCACGAAAAAGACACAAGCATTTTTTGTTGCGACGCGTAGTTTTCGCAATATCAAATTTGTCCACCTTCGTGGAACACCCCTGTATATATATATATATATATATATATATATATATATACGGGTGTTATTTTTCATTCGAAACAGATTTATTTAAAAAAAGCCGTGAAAGTTACACTTATGCTGCTTGTGGAGGTGAGTTATACGGCCAGGGGGACATATTATAGGGTGCTAATCGTAACGATCAGTTGGCTAATTAACTAAAATTCGATAATTAACTTTTTAATTAATTAAAATAGACATATGGTTCCAATTAGAAACTTGCTCAGCATCATCCAAAACCCCTAAATCAGTCATTTTCAGAAAGACTTTGAGCGCGTGAAAAGCGTAGTAGTGCACTAAAGTTACCACTCGTGGAGCAGGTGCAAGGCTGGGGCTAGATAAGAGACGGAAAAATCGCGCGGGCGCCTTATCTCAACCTCTAGCTTTGTACCTGCTCCACGAGCGGTAACTTCAGTGCACTACTACGCTTGTCACGCGCTCCAAGTATTACTGAAAATGACTGATTTAGTGGTTTTCGGTGACGCTGTGCAAGTTTCTAATTGGAACCATATGTCTATTTTAATTAATTAAAAAGTTAATTAACGAATTTTAATTAATTGACCAATTGATCGTTACGATTAGCCCCTATAATATGTCCCCTGGTCGTATAACTCACCTCCACAAGCAGCATAAGTGTTACTTTCACGGCTTTTTTAAAATAAATCTGTTTCGAATAAAAAATAACACCGGTATATATATACTATATATATATATATATATATATATATATATATATATATATATATGAATCTTGGCAATCGGAAATGACGTGATTTTTCACTGCCGCAGCTCGCATCTAGAATGGGCCTTAAATCAGCAACGGCTGTCGCCTATTCAGTTACGCGAATTCCAAACTAACAGAACGCAGAAAGCTCGTCAAAAATGTTTCTCTTCGGAAATCTGTGGCCGGGGTGTTCTAAGCGGTTAAGGCGTCACCCTGGATAGCCCAAGGATGCGGGTTTGATCCCACACCTGGCCCAGCTGCGGACGCGCCTGGCCCAGCTGCGGCAAGTCACGCCATATGTGTCGTGTTTGTGCGAGGGGCAACGACGGTAGGAAGAGATATCTTGCGATCAGAAAAGTTTTCGCGTACAAACGTCGCAACTTCGGCAGAGTACCTGCATAACCGCTTTTCTCGCATGAAAAAAAAAATCATACACTTTCTACCAACACTTTGGTGTTCAGAGTAGGCTTATTTGATTTTTTTATTTATTTTATTTTTAGTTGTCCTGAACGAAAAGCATTCGCTTCTTCGGACTATAAAAAAAATTCAATGTAAAATTGATTAAACCAGCACTCAATGCAACATAGAAACATTCCTTTATTTTCACGTTTTTAACAAAAACACTATTGCATTTAAAATCGAAACTAACGTGGTGGCGGCAAAACGGTGCTGCGCTGTTCTGCCGCCGACACTTCCTGCATACTGCAGTGAAGCTCATGCATACAGGTTCATAAAGATGACTGAAACTCGTGCGCCCACTTGATGAGGTCCGCAAGTAATTCCTCTGTCTTGTGCTTTCCGGGTTTATTTAGTCTCCGATGACTGCTGTCCACACAGTGTAATGAATTGCGTGGACTTGCGGGTGTTTTTATCGTTATTCTGATGGCTCAGTGAAGCCATCTTCAATTGTTTCGACGGTTTTGCGGGCGAGTAGGGCCTGAATACAAACGCAGGTAGATAACTCTGTCAGGTCCATTTAATCTCTTCTGATTTTTGTTAGTCCGCTCCCTTAGTGGTTGCAGTTTTCTCGCGTTCCGAACTAATAAATTTCTCCGGAACAGCCTGCCTTTCTTTTCGAGCAGTAGCTATGATACCACAAGCACTCCACCTTTTTGGAGTGTACCGAAAAAAATGTGTCTTCTGAACTCAGCGTGGTGAGCACCTAAGAAGTGCTCTTTAGTGTTCCTTTGTCGGTATACAACAAAAGCCCCATTTTAGACCCAACTAAAGTTCGCAGGAAAGGTGAATGTTGTGTTTCTGAGAGTGCCGTAATTCGTGGTCTTTCATCCGGTAGACGAAGGAAGGGCTGTCCAGCGTCATTTTTATTTTGCGTAAAAAAGTAAAAAAGCGTCCCTAAATTTTGGCATAACAGCAATGCAAAAATCTAAATGTTCATGTTCAATTATAGTAAAAATTGGGGCATGTCCTCTTCAGTAAATTTATATTTGTGACACAATTATGTCATTCTCTATCTACGTCACCTGCACACTTTACCCGCCAATAAAAGTTTTTACCTGCCGAAAAGAATTTGGTGTTACAATGTTTATGATTACTTTGCTTAGACTAGCATATACTTGTTGGACTGATTCCTGGTTGCTTACAAAACAATCCAAAATGGTTTAATATATATTGCAGTGATAAAGAGTTAATATATTATAAAAATGGGAAAGGGAGGGTTGTCGTAAGATACACTCGTGATATCTTGCAGTTTAACATCAGCATTTGATTCTAGTAAACTTTTTCAACCGTGCATCTTTACTGGTTTCTTAGGTGGACACATGAGCGATGAAATGATTCCGGGATAGCGATGAAATGATTCCGGGATAGCCATGACTCCTGATGATGCCTGATGAGTCACTAGTCTATCTTGAGCAGAGAAGACTATGTGAATTTGCACATAATTCAGCTCCAGACACAATCACTGAACCGCAGAAGGCTTTGTCTAAGCCGTCTTAGGCAAGCTTGTACCTTAGTCTCTAAGAAAATTATTCTAGTGGAGAATTTAGCATTGATGACACTTGCACGTCATATGATTATTTTGAATGTGTTATTATCGAATACTGAAACCTATAGCTGCACACTTCATTGCCGCCTTTTCATGAACAGTCCTGTTAACAGTTTTCACCATACGAAGCTGCCATGAATGTTCTCAACAAACCCACGTGACCTTGGCAAGCACCTTCAGAAGAAGTAAGGCCTGTACACATCCCGCTCTCATCACTACTCTCGGTTGATGCGAAATGAACCAATGGGCCTAAGCCTGAGTCCATCGATGCATTGAAGAGACTCAACGCCCGGCCGAACGGAGACGCACCACGGATGTCCAATCTGTATCGGTTCTCAATCTCGCCAATATGACGTCGAAAAGCTGCTCTGGGTACCTTTTTTATTCTAGGTGGCGTTGAATTGGTATTTTTGTATAATTTAGATCCTGCCACTGCTAAGATGCACAATTTATGAAGTGCTCTGGCAGAAAGCCCTAGATAAACGGCCGCCCAAAAGCTTTCCCATACCGAGTCTTACACATGGTGAATATAGGGCTGAGAACGTGTCAGAGACATTGTTGTAATACATCGTAAAATTACATGCTTCGTGTGAAAACCTGTACCTTAATAGGTAGCGCAAAGTGGACTCCAAAAGAAATCCACACGTGAGTCATCTATGGGTCGTGCCCGTGACACCTATTGGGCCTACTTCTGCACCACAGATCAGCTTTGCTCAAATAACCACGGCCCATATAGTGTCGCAATTTCCCTTGATGGTGTGGAATAAACTAGGCTCTTGCCGTGCATCTACATTGGAACATACTCTTGCTCTACTCCCGCGGAACCCACATCTATACTAACTATGCCGACATATAGCAAAGGTGTCACCCACGAGGTCATTGCTCCGGCAACCGAAGTTCGGCGTGTGCATGCTGCACTGACCTGAAAACAAATCTAGGTTTGCACCTGAATTTTGTTTTCATTTCTTAATTGTTTCGAGACGTACGAATTATAGTAAGGCAACAATTTGTATTGTTCTTCCTATTTCTACTGTAGCGACCACACCTTTCTCTCTGGCGTACGAGCTTGCGGTGTAGGCGGAGCAAGCCTGACGTGGCTGCATCTAGTACCTAATATTCCACAAGCAGGAGCATCGTCTCCCCTTGAGCTAGAGGTGCAGACCTTGTGCTGGAAGCACTGAGGGTAAGATTACTTCATTTTTTTAAAGAAATAATACTGTTAATCTGGATTCGATGTCACATTGGCGTTATACAAAATGATACAATGGTATGTATATAATTATCTCCAGATTTTTAATATGCACTTATACCAAGAAAGGTTGAAATTTTTTGTGCGCGTCCGTGCATCACAATTTTTTGTAATAAAAAATTAAGTTTCGGCTACATTTAGTTTGGCAAAATTGAAGCGTTTTTTACAACCAAAGTTACATTTCGATCATGAATTGTAGCCACTCATTAAACAAACTCAGTTGCTTGTTCTGACACTTGCATGCCATGATGGGGGCTAGCCATTTAGAATGCTTATGTAGCTTCAACACTTTTACACCCTGAAATGTAGACAACCCTCCATGCATAGTGTCATTGCTCACACCTGGTTTCTTCTCCAGTGCGTTCCCTAATCATTAATATCTCTAGTATACTGCACAAGCGCAAAAGCGTTCTTGACTCTGACGACTGATGCTATGCTTTTCCTCCTTATCTTTAGAAGTAAAAGGACTAATGAGCGTTCTGTGTGCAAATCGGTGAGCAGGTCTGAATCATTTTGAAAATATTTGGAGGCTGGGTAACCTTGGAACTTAACTGATTTGTATGGTTCTTCATACACAAAATACAGAATAAGACGCCATCCTATATGGAGTGCGAGCTCTTGACCTCCTGGAGCAAATATGTGACGCATGTGTGTCGACAGTGTGTCTTTTCAAAAATGGATGGCCTCAGTAAACATCAGAAACGATGGTGAGAGTAGCCATCTTTAGACCACAACTCGCTTCCGTGGAAGTAACTAAGCGCAACCTAGCATCTCATCAAATATGGTAAATTACTAAGTGGTAAATTTATTTTTCCTGTGTGTACTTTCTGAAGGGCCAGGCTTATGCTTGCCAATAATTAGATCGCAATAAAAAAGGTATTTCATACCCTCATTTTTGAGGCATTGTAAAAAATAAAAGTCCTCGCTACATTTCTGAGTTATGAAAACAATATAATAGATGTGGACGTGTACTCTAATAGGCCCCCAGTAAACTGCACAACAGGCAGGCACGAAGTGTTAAAGCTAGTTATGGAAAAATGAAGGTTATCCAATTCTTTGTCCAATAGTGGAAAATCACATTAGGCATTAGCAGGGTTGCGGCCCTTTCCTGTCTTACGTTGCAGTGTAGGTATATATAAGGCAAATATATTGTGCCTCTGCCTTTTTCACCATTCATGAGTGAGGCACATGTTGGCATTCTGAAGCGACGAACATGCACAGGCTGGGATGTGTATTTGTAAGCACGTATGTAAGTAAGTGTGGTGGAACCCTTCATTTTTGAAATGCAAGATGTTGGAAAACCTGACACAACCTGACATATATATCGGGTTGGAAAAGAAATACACTTAAACGAAAATACAACAGTCAACGTTTTCAAACACAGCCACGGATTTAGTGCATTTCGTACCACAATTTATAGAAAGGACATATTAGTCGACGCCGGTAATTTTCAGAAGGTCACATATATAACGTTCTTAAAAAAACAATAAAAATCCTCTCCCTCAAAAACCTCTACAAATTGCGAACAGATATGCAGCAAGTGACGCTGGTTTTAACTAATATCCGCCATATTCTACTCGTTGCATACACGCATCGAGGAAATATACATATTTCCTCAATCGCAAAAAGGTGTTTTGAATGTCTGGTATGAGAAAACTGGGGAAACACTGGCGCTGTTCCTCGCAGAAGTGATGCCACTTGTCAAAGCTTTTTTGAAATCAATAAAAATTGCGTGCGTTTCTAAGCGGGAATGGAGATTTTCATGAATATCATTGCTAAATTCGAAAAGTTGCGTTTCGCAGGAGTGGGATCGCCGGAAACCGTGCTGGTTGACAAATATAAAATTGTTAATGCACAAATGATTCATAACGTTAGAAAATACTATATGCTCCATGAGCTTACTAGGGACAACTTGTTAACGATATAGGCTTTGTAATTACCAAATTCATTTTTAACCATTTTTGTGTATTGGAATTACCTGCGCGTGCTTCCAATCATCGGGAATGTCGCTCGTGTCTAAGGATTGTTGAAAAATCAGCGAAAGGAGGGTTGAGCACTCATGCTTGCATAGTTTGAGAAGTTTCATTGAAATTTAACTGGGCCGGGAGCGGAGTTTGGGTAGCTGTTCATCAATAAGTTTCAAAACGCCAGTTGCAGAAATAGTTAGTTGAGGCATTTCATGATACATATTAGAATCTGTGTAGTAATCCGGAAGAGAAACAGGTCCTGTGAAAAGACTTCACTAAAATATTGACTGAACCGCTCACACGCCTCAAGAGGACTCATATTGTGTCCAACGTCATCGGAAAATGAAAAATACTGCCTTCCTTGCTTCGGATTAACCACGGTCCAGAACTTTTTGGGATTGGTCCTCATAATGTTACCAAGGTCTTCATTAGATAATATTTCCTTTTTGCGTTTTTTATTTCGAGCTTGGTTGTTAAATTACATTGATCGTATTTCTCCTATGCGTCTTGGGATCTAGATAGCTTGGCACTCCTATAGAGACGATGCTTTTTATGGAGAAGTTCTTTCAGTCTCGCTGAAAACTAACGGCTTTTACACGCTAGAGCGTATGTTTACCTTAGGGATAAAAATATCTGCCAGTTGAAGTAATTTGTACTTTAAGTAGATTCCAATTTTCGTTTGTAGACCTAGAAGCAAAATCCTCCATATATGAAGTAGTAAATGATACTAAATTTGCGCAAATCGCATCAACATTTGCTTTTGGGATAATTTAAAATGGTTTAGTCAACGGATTAGGTATTTGTATGTTGAAATGGTCATTTCAACATTTACAGACGCATGATCACTCGAGGGCTCCATTAGGTGAACCCCCGTGCACATTCGGGTTTTGAAGTGAAAAAGAGGTCTAAAACAGCAGAAGCCAACGAGTTAGTTGATTATTCATTTGACACAGGGACAAAGCACTTGCTACATCTACAAAGTCGCGACATTGTTTTGGAAGAGTGCGCCAACTTTCAAAGGGCATGGATGCAGGAAAGACCGGCCAGACAATATCAGGAAATTAAAGTCTCCAGTGAGCACGTACATATCATTAGGGTAAGTTCTAACAAGCTGTTCTACGCATTCTTGAAGTAAACTAGAAAAATTCAAAAACCCGGAGGTTTCGTAGCAAGCAATAACCAGAATGCAAACAGTTGGTGTTCTTATTCAAGCCCATACTCCCTCGAAACTTGAAATTATATCGCATTTTTCAACATGCAAAGTCTTTTTGATAGCCACCAGAACCTCTCCCTCTGACGTCTGGCTCGATCTTTCCGTATAATAAACTAATCGTCGCTCATAATCAATTCACGGCTAGAAATTTCCTCCGTTAACCACGTTTCGCTGACGATGACAACGTCAGCTGTACACGATTGCATAGCAGAAAATAACTCGTCTTGTTTCGCATAGACACTTCTCGCGTTCGCGATAAAAAAATTCAAAGTTCTAAAACAAGGGTTACGTGTCACTTGAGGGAGGGCGATGAGTGTGACAAAGCTGTACTATTTGCTATCTGCTATTTGAATAATTAAGTTGCTAAATATTTTTGCTTAATTAATTTTTTAATATTGTGTTTAAGGGCATGGTTTCAATCAGAAGATTGCTCAGCATTGTCGAAAAACACTAAATCATCAAATTGCAGAACGATAGAAGGCACGGGAAGCATTTTACGGCTTTCTGAAAAACCGTACAAATTCGACTGGTTTTTGAGTTTCGGTTTGCTACCGGAGCGCATCTCAGCCCCGGCGGCAGCGCGCTCAGTGGAGAGATACTGCAACCAGACTCTGCTGCGTCGCGCGATGGCAGCACAGCAGAGGTTGGTTGCACTATCTTCCCATATATATATATATATATATATATATATATATATATATATATATATATATATATATATATATATATATATATATATATATATATATATATATATATATATATATATATATATTGTTAGAAAAGAAGAGGACGACGGGCTCGTGCAGCGAAAGGCGAACGAGAGGGCTCGAGGATTTTGAGCGTGCTGACCCCAACCGCCGATCTACAAACCTCATTGTAAATCTCATCCAGCATTAAATCATCGTTATTCAACATCTTTACAAGTGGTGGAGGTAAGCAAGCTTTCTCCTACCTCACAACCCCGTCTGCTGCCCTGGAATTGCGCAGTGGGCGCTCTACCTCTCGCCCCATGCCTGACGAAACGGGAAACGCCAACACTATCAATCGACCGGTCAAAACACGCCAACGAGACCCCCAACTTCTCGGGCGCACATGACGCAGACGTGCACGACTGGTTGAAGACTTATGATCGCGTCAGCGACCACAACCGTTGGGATGATACCCTAAAGCTCGCCAACGTCGTTTTCTTTTTGACGGATACCGCTTATCAGTGGTACGACAACCACGAAGAAGACTTCCTCTCGTGGGATGGCTTCAAAGCAGCGTTTTCAGAGGTTTTTGGGAAGCTTGAGAGCCGCCGACAGCGAGCACAAGACAAGCTTGCTCGCCGCTACCAAGCGGTCTCCGAGTCTTCAACTGGATACATCGAAGACGTCATTCGCCTCTGCAGCCGTGCTGATCCTGCCATGACCGAAGAAGATAAAATACGTCACATATTTAAAGGTTTGTCACAAGAGCTATTCTCCATCGTTGCTCCTAAGTCGCCACCAACAGTCCAAACCCTCATCAAAGAATGCCGAAAATACGAAGAACTCCGGAGTGGTCGCATATCTACGACACCATTTCAACGGCTTCCTGAGGTATCATTAATGAATGCCTCTGCGACTACTGATCTTCCGGCACTCATTCGAGACATCATTCGCGATGAGCTCCGTGAATTCTTCCGGTCTCTTCATTCGCCTGCTGATGGCTCATCTCTTAACACCGAGCTCCAGCATATTCGAAAATCTGTGCAAGACGAACTCCGTGCTGCACTCCACCCAATCCCCCGACTCCATCCGTCTACACGCCGGCACCACACACCCCTACTCCGATTTGCTCTATGCAGCCAGACACTACTCGCTGCTACTCAAGCACGTCACCAGACACAACTTCATACCGTCCACAGAGAAACGGACCACTCCGAAGGACGGATGCCTGGAGAACACCCGATGACCGCCCAGTTTGTTTTTATTGCAATATCCCGGGACACATTGCCCGTTATTGTCACCGCCGCATTGACGATACCAGTTACAACCGTTTCTCAAACAACCGTCGCCCCGCCGCCAACGCCGAGGACCGCCCCTCTTTCGACAATCGCCGGTCCGTGGGCTCCTACTCTCCGTATGACAACCGCCGTGGCCGCTCACCATCGCCGTATCCTCGACGCCCCCGTTCCGTCTCTCCACTCCAAAATGGCCCCGTCGCTAGCCAACCGTCAAACTAGTGAAGGCAGCCTGTCTTTACACTGGAGGTCAGGCTGCGCTGCCACGAACCATTCAAAAGCCTCCTCTCTTGGACCAACTACAGTCACTGTTACAATAGGAAATCAGCTGTTTACTGCCTTGGTCGATACTGGGGCCGCAAAATCATGTCTGTCGGATAAACTTCGCCGCCGCTTGCACAAAGTGCTTACTCCCCCTTCAGGAAACTTCTTACGTATGGGAAACGGTGACCTTGTGCAACCTATTGGTTGCTCAACCCTCTCATTTGCACTGGGCGGCGGCTTCTACACCGTTGTTTTTACCGTGCTCAGCAATTGTCTCATGGATATAATTTTGGGTTGGGACTTCCTGTCATCTACAGACGCCTTCATTGATTGTTCTAGACGAGAAATTCACTTGAACTCTTCGGCCGGATGTGAAGACTCCCATGACGACACTCCTATATCCCTCCACGCAGATGATGACTATCTAATCCCTCCACTGTCTGCTGTCGCTGTCACTCTCAAAACTTCACAGCACTTCGAAGCGCCGTACGGTCTCGTCGAGCCAATGCAAACCACTGCCGAAAAAACCCCTGTCATCATTCCTTACTCTATTGTCCCCACGGTAAGCGGAAGCATCAGCCTCTTTGCAACAAATGTTTCCGCCCAGCCACAAATTATTTGTCAAGGTACGCGCCTAGCCACGCTACGACGACATTTCCAGGATACCTTAGCCACTCTCTCTGACGTTCCCGATGCCGAACCTGTCCCCCTGAACACAAAAAGTGACATCTCAACCCGCATTACTCAGATGACTGACCCAAGTCTAACAACCTGCGAACGAGACGCCCTAACAAGACTCTTACTTACATACGAGGCGCTGTTCGATTTTAATAGTCGTCCACTAGCCCAGACTACAGTGGTTCATCATACCATCGACACTGGTAACGCATCACCACTTCGGAGCCGCCCATACCGTGTTTCCGCCGCCGAACGAAACGCAATTGCCAATCATGTTACTGATATGCTCCACAAGAATGTAATAGAGCCCTCTTCAAGCCCTTGGTCTTCTCCGGTTGTGCTTGTTAAGAAAAAGGACGGCTCTTGGCGTTTTTGCGTGGATTACCGCCGCTTGAACAGCGTTACTAAAAAAGACGTTTACCCACTACCACGTATTGACGACACATTAGATACCCTCCAAGGGTCTTCCTTCTTTTCATCCATGGACCTCCGATCCGGCTATTGGCAAATACCTGTCGCCGACACTGACAAGCCTAAGACAGCATTCATTACACCCAATGGCTTGTACCAGTTCAACGTGATGCCGTTCGGCCTATGTAACGCCCCGGCCACTTTCGAAAGGATGATGGACACTCTTCTTAGGGGACTAACGTGGAGCATATGCCTCTGCTATCTGGACGACGTTATCGTCTTTTCATCGACGTTTGACCAACATTTACACCGTCTACGTCAAGTCCTCGACTGCTTTCGAACAGCCACTTTGCAACTGAATTCAAAGAAGTGCGTGTTCGGAGCCCGCCAGATCAAAATTTTGGGATACCTTGTCAGTGCTGATGGTCTGCGTCCTGATCCAGATAAAGTCCAAGCTGTAACAGAATTTCCAGTCCCAAAACACACGAAAGACGTACGTACGTTTCTTGGACTTTGCACTTATTTTCGCAAATTTATCCCTGGTTTTGCTCACATAGCTGAGCCTTTAAACAGCCTCCTGCGAAATAACGCATCATTTCAATGGACTTCTATTCAGAGTAGTGCCTTTCAAAACTTAAAAGATGCACTGACATCAGTCCCCATCCTTGACCACTTCGTTCAAGGCGCCCTCACTGAGATTCGAACGGACGCCAGCGGACATGGTATCGGTGCAGTTTTAGCTCAAACCGTATCTGGTGCCGAACGTGTCATTGCCTATGCCAGTAGAACTTTGACAAAATACGAACGAAATTACTCTACTACCGAACGGGAATGCTTGGCTGTTGTGTGGGCAATTACTAAATTCCGTCCTTACCTCTATGGAACTCACTTTACAATCCTTACGGATCACCACTCCCTTTGTTGGCTTGCCACACTTAAGGACCCCTCAGGACGCCTTGGTCGCTGGTCCCTAAAGTTGCAAGACTACCAATTTACGATTAAGTATAAATCCGGAAAACGACACATCGATGCCGACAGCCTTTCTAGATGCCCTCTTCCCAATGACCCCGCGCCTTTTGTCATCCCTCTCCTCACCGATGTCACCGCAGTTCTAGACACAATTGACATTCGTCAGGCTCAACAAACTGACGATACGTTGGGTCAGATAATTTCCTTCCTACTCCATCCAACGAACCATGCAAGTCGACGCACCCTGCGGCGTGCACGACTTTTCCAACTTCGCGACGGCATCCTCTACAGACGTAACTACGACGTCCAAGGTCGCCCATGGCTCCTCGTCATCCCTCGCCAATTACAAAGAGAAATCATACGAGCCAGTCACGATGACCCAACTGCCGGACACCTTGGTTTCTCAAAAACGTACTTCCGCATTCGTACACGCTACTTCTGGCCAGGCATGACTCGTACCATCAATCGTTATGTTCGATCATGTCATCTTTGTCAAACGAAGAAAAGCTCCACAACTTCGCCATCGGGTCTACTGCGGCCCATTCCCCAACCGCAACGACCCTTTCAGCGGATTGGAATCGACTTCCTGGGCCCTTTTCCCCTGTCCACATCAAACAACAGGTGGATAATTGTCGTCATTGACCACCTGACCCGCTACGCCGAGACAAAATGCGTTCCATCTGCTACCGCAGAGGAAGTTGCCGTCTTCTTCTTACAAACTATTTTGTTGCGTCACGGAGCGCCTCAATACATCATAAGCGATAGAGGAACACCCTTCGTTTCAAAACTTCTTCAAGAAGTTTTGCGGCTGGCTTCCACCATTCACACCGTCACAACCGCCTACCATCCGCAAACGAATGGCCTAACCGAGCGCCTCAATCATACTTTATCTGATATGATTTCGATGTATGTCACCGGCAATCAAACTACTTGGGACGCCGTTGTTCCTTACATCACATATGCGTACAATACGGCTCGCCAATCAACAACTGGTTTCTCACCATACCATCTTCTTTACGCCAGAGAACCTTTCACGACGCTGGATACGGTTCTGCCCTACGTCGACGAACGGCCCCAGGGCTCCTATCCGGCTCATATCGTGTCCCACGCCGAAGATGCTCGCCAGCTCGCTCGTATCCACACGTCCCAATCCCAGCAGCAGCAAGAGCTGCGCTACAATGCATCCCACCGCCCAGCGACCTACAACATCGGAGACGAGGTTCTTATCTGGTCTCCTTCACGTGCCCTCGGGAGATGCGAAAAGCTTCAAAGCAAGTTCATCGGACCTTTTCGTGTCACCCGTCAACTTTCCGCTACCAACTACGAGGTTGCCCCTGTATCGCCACCTCGAGATCGCCGATCTCGCGCATCGGACATTGTCCACGTCGCCAGAATGCGGCACTATCACCGCCCGGACACCTGAATACCACCACAGTCCTCCGTTAACAGCCGCCGGAGGACCGGCGTCTCTATCGACCGGGGGGATACTGTTAGGAAAAGAAGAGGACGACGGGCTCGTGCAGCGAAAGGCGAACGAGAGGGCTCGAGGATTTTGAGCGTGCTGACCCCAACCGCCGATTTACAAACCTCATTGTAAATCTCATCCAGCATTAAATCATCGTTATTCAACATCTTTACAATATATATATATATATATATATATATATATATATATATATATATATATATATATATATATATATATATATATATATATGCATGTATATATATAATATTTTTTAATCTGTTTCTGTGTACACTATGGAGACGGGCTGCTGCGTGAGCACCAGACATTTAAAACACAAAAATAGCCGTTCTGCGAGTGAAACAGTGTTTGTAAATCATTAAGCAGTGTGCAATAATTTTTTTTTGTGGATGAAACTGTACGAGAATTGTAAAATGGGACTCTGGTCAGTTTGATGAGTTTTAAAAAGACGGTTGTACCACTTCTGCAGGAAACAGTTTCAGTGTTCTCTTGATTGTGTCCTATAAACAAGCAATTTAGCAAGTGGAAAATATTTGTTTCATGTACGTGTGTATTTTGTGATTACGACGAGAAGAAGGCGCTGGTAAATAATTGCAAGAATAAGGTCACTTTCTCCCCACCTCCTTCACAAGGTCCAGCAGCTTGCGGTGTTAGTTGGGAAAAAAAGTTTCTATTGTGTTCCATTGAGAGCCTTCCAAAGGTGACCTTATCTGGCGTCTTCCGGTGTTGACTGAAGTGTCGTGTCAGTATGAAAGAATAAAATCAGCTCGGTACAGCGACATTGTTCTTTTCGTTTTGTCTCTTTCCTATTCTTACCTTTCTCAGGTTAATTTATTGTCAATAAATGATGCTCACATCATATGTATTATCGACTTCGCAAATATCCTGTACATTTTTACGCCGGTGAGCATACGGGCACTTTGCGGAACTAAGAGTGTGCTCAGTACAGCTTTGTCACACTCAGGCGAAAATAAGCATCCTCGTGTTACGTAAGACACGCTTAGATCTGAGTGACTCTGGTAATTCCGAAATACCTTTTACGCGCAGAAATAATGAATGCGGTGTTTTAGTAGACGTGCTGAAACATCGAGGTACGAAACCTGTGCTCCGGAGTAAATTTGCAAACACAATGGCAAACGAATTCAAAAGTCTAGGGAGAGGCACAAACACACAGCCCTCCAAATTTACTTCGTAAACATTGTGAATGATGATAAAATGTATTGGCAGACGTGATCCAAATATCCAACTGTATTTTTAATCATGTCATTTCACCACAAAGCGAGGTAAATTGAACGCGCTTGACATAATGAAATGAAGATAAAACATGAATAACTTATCTGCAAAAAAATCAGAATGATGAATGCCTTTAGTTTTTTGTCTCATAGCTACAAGTTGGTACTTGATGTATCATATGATGTATTATCTTTTTGCAAAAAACTATTACCAACATCATGTTTATTTTCGGGTACCCTCAATTCGGTTAGAATGGCGCGCGAAGAGTTTTTCCTTAAACAATGACAGGTATAACCACGTGCATTGAGGGGCATCAGCAAGGCGGATAAGGCTGTAGAACATATAGTGAAGCCTGAATTGTAATATTATTTTTGTTACGAGGGAAGCCTGTGGCAAAAAACTATAAATTCTTATAAAGGACAATTGATGAAGCGATGAAAACTGAAGCAAACTAAACGTTTATTGGGGCGAATTTGTGTCCAAAACAAAAAGAAAAGAAACAAAAGGCTAGCGTTGTAGGATTAGATGGCGGCGAAACAGCCTAATCGAGCGCTGGGGCCAGACTGACGCTGCTCGCCACGCGAAGCCCCTTATGTACACGAGTGGGCTTCCGGAATAATCGGTGTAGAAGGTTTGACGCGCGGAACATTCGGACCTAGAATAAACAACAATGTTCTCTAATTCACCAGACGCGACATTTACAGAAATACCGAAAAGGCGCATCGGCTCCCATGCACCGAACCTCGAGCATTTTGGGTTGGAGCCAAGGACGATAACGATTCGGCCACGGGCGCGCTGGCTCGCAGGCACGAGTGGCATTACTACTGCTCTTTGAAAAACACCGTCTCGATGCAACGTGCAAGAAAACAAAACCCAGCGAGACAAAAGAAAATCGCGAAAATACGGAGGCTGGTAAAACACAGTCCTATCGAGCACAGTACGGCTTCATGTGCACGACATGTACGACTTCAGGTAGTGGTGGGCGGCGTGGTGATGCTTTTTCCGTCGGGCATCACCTCGTCCTTCAGGACTCCGAGTCGACGAAGTGCATTGTAGGGTCCGGAATACAGTTTCAGGACTGTGGCAAAGAGACCGCGGTAGCAAATCGCTGCCCACACCCCACCCTGTCTCCAGGCCAGAAGTGGACATTTCGGGGACGAAGGTTGTACCGGCCAGGTTCGACACATTGTTTCGCGAGTCAGGCGAGTTGACAGACTTCTGCTCGTTAGGCAACCACCTGGGCGACTTCGCTTCCGTCAACAGCTGGTTCCTGGGATAACAGCGTCGAGCATTGTTCTTACTTTGCGGCCATAAGAGAGTTGAAAGGGCGGCACACCGGTGGTCCCTTCCACGGCCGTGTTGTAATCAAATGTGATGTTACGCAACAGCTGGTCCCATTTCTTTTGCTCCATGTTGACGTACATAGAGATCATGTCGGCGATGGTCTTGTTGAGCCTCTCCCTCGGCCTGTTGGTGTGCGGGTGGTACGCCATGCTACGACGATGTCTGGTGTGGCTGAGACGAAGGATTACTTGCGTCAGCCATGGGCCATGGACGGTCTGCAATCAGAGCTTAGGGAGCCCCGTGCCGGAGGATAATAGACTCGATGAATCACTTGGCTAGTTACACAGCAGTCTCTGGAGGTGTACCGCGTCAAATATTCTGTGACGACGATTTTCTTGCGGTTTTCCTACGTTGACGGCAAACAAGAGCCAAGTAGATCTATTCCGATCTGCTGAAAGGGTGGGGTTGGCGGAGGAATCGGCTGCAGGAGAACGGCCGGCCTCGTCGGATGTTTCATTCGTTTCCAGCACTTGTGGCATGACCGTGTGTATAGTTGCACGGTTTGGGAAAGCTTGGACCAGCAGTACATTTCACGTATACGGGCCAGTGTCCCGCAGTTACCAAGGTGTCCGGATGTCGGTTCGTCATGGCTGACTTGAAAGATCTCCAAGGTTGGGGGAATTCCCTTGCTGCTACCCGTCTCGGGGAATCACACTGCGCACCGGCTCAACACGAAGATATTTAATGACCATTATCACCCACGCTGCGATCCGAAATGCCCGCGCATATGCTGCGACGGCACTTTTTCAGCGGCGGAGCGCCGCTCGCGTAGACAGTCGCACTTGGCCCCCTCGTTCTTCAAATGACCACTTACAATTGTTGGAGGGGCAACCTCGGCCAAGCGCTCTGAATAACCAGGTTTCCCACAAGGTAGGTCGGGTTTCCCAGCAACCACGGCGAGTTGTTGTCACAGCAGTTCCTTTTTTACAGTACACCTTGTCTAATGGCAAAGGTCACCAGGGCTCATGAGAAAACACTTGGGATGGTGATCTTGTCCCCTTCAGGAAGCTCTATTAGTGTGCGCACCTCAGGAACGTCTCGTTGACGTCGTTCCATGTCGTCGGTGTTCACTGCGCCTAAGAAGCTCTCGTCGTCATCGTCGTCGCTGCTGCTGCCTGAAGGTGTTTTGACGAGGGCTCTGGACAGACAGTCGGCGTCGCTGTGCTTGCTGCCTGACTTGTAGACAACAATGATATTGGACACTTGTAGACGGAGAATTTATCGGGCGAGGCGTCTGGACGGTTCATTGAGGTTCTCAAGCCAACATAGAGAGTGGTGGTCCGTGTCTATGCGGAACGGGCTCCCGCACAAGTACGGACAAAGCATCGTGATTGCAAAGACGACTGCAAGGCATTCTTTCTCAATCGTTGAGTAATTTCTCTCCGCCTTGGTCAGTGTCCAACTTAAGTCCGCGATGACTCGCTCGGTGCCTTCTGCACTTGAACCAGTACCGTGCCAAGTCCTGCGTTACTTGCGTCCATGTGAATACCCGTTTCAGCCTCCTGATCTAAATGCCCAAGAAGAAAAGGATTCTGGAGTAGTCACTTCAGCTCGTTGAATACCTGCTGCAGCTCCTCGGCCCATTCGAAGTCTTGGCGTCCTTCATGAGGTTTGTGAGCGGAGCAGAAATCCTTTCGAAATCCCGAACAAAGTGCCGATAGCAGGCATATCGCCCATGTGACCTTCGCACAGCCCTCATGTCTGTCGATGCTAGAAATGCTGCGACAGCGCGAGTCTTTTCTGGGTCTAGGCTAACGCCTTCGTTACTAAACACGTGACCTAGGAACCTCAATTCGTCATATGCGAAACGACGCTTTGATGGCTTGAGGTTGAGTTCGGCGGTCCTTATGGCATTGAGAAAAGCTTGGAGCCGTCGCAAGTGCTCGTCGCACTCGTCGAGCACTAGCATTTCAGTTCTGGTAGTATGGTGTCCATGACAAGCTTTAAAGTGGCTGGCGAGGTGCATAGTCCGAAGGGCATCACCTTGAACTCGTACAGTACATTCGGTGTGATGAAAGCTGTGTTCTTTCGTTTCCGTTCCTCTACTTCAATCTGCCAGTAGCTGCCCTTCAGGTTCATTCAATCGATGAAAGGTATCGAGTGGTTGCGCAGCCGGTCAAACGTGTCGTCAATGGGAGGGAATGGATAGACGTCTTTGTTTGTCAGCGCCTTCAGCTGTCGGTAGTTCACGCTGAACCTAAGCGTTTGGTTCTTAATTTTAACCAGTATGTCTGGCGAGGCCCACGGACAGCTTGAAGGTTTGAATACATCGTCGTTCAGCATGTGTTGCACTTGTTCCTGCATCTCCTCCCTCTCTTTTATGGAGACTCTGTACGACGATCGATGCAGAAGGCGCGTCGTGCTCGAGCAATGCAATGCTTCCCAACGGCAGTTTGGCGCAAATTTGACGAAGCCTCAAAGAGGTCGCGGTATTAGCCCAGGAAGTTAATGAGCTGGCGCTGTTTCGGGCACGGAAGCGTAGGGTTAATGTTGAACTGCGCTGCCGAGGTACTGTATTGCTGAGGTGGCAGGATTCTTCAGGTTTAGCGGCGATTCGAGAGGAGTTACTGAGTTCCTTGACGTGGCCCACGGCTGCACCTTTCGTGAAGTGTCACGTTTCTTTTCGGAAGTTTGTCAATGGGGCCACAGTGCTGACATCTTGAAGGTCAGCTACTCTTCTGGCGACGCCAATTTTTCTTCCTAGTAGCAATTGAAGGTTTTCTTTTAGAACAACTTCACCGCAGGCAGCTGCATTGGTCACGATGGGTACGGTTACGACAACACTTGATCGCGGCGGAAGGTTCACGTTTTTGGCAACAACTCGGACGGCTGATGACGCTGTTTGGGGTATTTTTGAAGGCGGAAGAGGTGTCCGCAGACTGAATCTCTTTTTTCTAAGATTGAAGACGACGCCGTGTTCACACAGAAAGTCGATGCCGAGAATGACGTCTTTGGCACATCTTTGAAGAGCGACAAATGTCACGGGACACGTCTCGCCATGAATTTGGACCTGAGCAGTGCACCTTCCGACAGCCGTGATGAGGTGTAATTTAGCGGTTCTTATCTACGGTTCATCCCACGGCATAGTTACTTTTAGAAGGCGGCGAAAGAGCCCTCTCCCCCCCCCCAATCAAGTCTGAGTAGTCTGTTCCGGTGTCCACGAGTGCCGATGCGTCGTGGCCTTCGAAAACAATGTTAACGTTGTTGAGACCTTTGCAGGTCCGTCGATGCGATGCGTGGCGTCGGGAGAGTGGGAGCGCTCCGGCGTTCGTGGAGGATCTTTGCGTCGTCCGTCCACTGCAACTTCACCTCCACTAGTTGCCATGCTTAGGTTTTCCAACGGAAAATGGGGGACAGCCTATCTCAAAGAGAATGAAGGAGAGGCAACACGAGACGGTGCGGAGACGGCGAACGGGACCCTCGGAGATGCGTTTCACCAGGCGATGGTGGCCGGCGCAGGTACTCCTCCATGTCCCTCCTCCGTTCCCGGCTTCTGGGTGGGAAGGGGGGGTTGCATTTGGTGCGAACCCACAAAAACGGAGCTGCCGGTAAGGGCACCCCCGGTTTCGCATGGTAGGCTACCCCACCTGTGGTGACATGGCGGTTGTCGGTCGGCCGTCCTCCAGACGTCCGTCTTCCTCGACGAAGGTTCCCCTGGTCGGAAGTCTGCACAGCTGGAGGTTCACCTTGCGGTGATGCCATATACGGGTGAGAAAGGGGCGGTGGTGTCGGGTAGCTGCAGCGTAGATCAGCCTGGTTGTTCGGGAGCGGCGCTGGCGAAACCTTCTGGCGACAGCACCTGCTGAACTTCTTTCTGGACAATCTCGGTGACTGAGGGCGAAGCTGGGCTTGCGAAGGCAGGTAGAAGCTTTTTGATTTCCTCCCGCACGACGTCCCGGAGAATTTAATGGAGATGCGGGCTGTTGCAGCTGAAAGGCAAAAGGGCAGCAACGCCGGGAAATAACTGGCACCGGGAGGCCCGTGCTTGAAGGGCACATTCGATGTTTGTGCCCGTAGTGGCGAATCATGCGACTGTTATAGGCGGAGCCCGCACAAGGACTCTGAAGATGTTTTTCATCACATCCCCCATCAATCAAAATCTGCAGATTTTATTTTCCGAAGCGTTTAGGTCAGCTAGGTTCATAAGGCGGAGAACGTCTTCGACGAAGCTTTAGACGCTCTTGTTAGGATCTTGGGTTCTTGCTTGCAAATGTTCTTGGGCCTGCTGTCGTCGGTGATTGTTATCAATGATGCGTCAAAGCTCGGCCTGGAATTCTTCTTATGACGAAATCGACGCTTTTTGGTTTTCGTACATGGTGCGGGCCGTGTCTTCCAAAACGAATTAGATGTTCCGTAGGAATTGCTCAGCTCCTCCTCCGTTGAACCGGGCGGCGCGCTCGTACTGGATGAGCCATTCATTCACATCTTCGTAAAGGTTGCCATTGAAAGTCGCCGGCGTCCGTAGCGGGGCCTGCCACAGATGCCGTAGACAATAGAAGTCGGTGGTGTTCCTTGTTGATGAGGGGTGGTGCTCATCGTGGCCGTAGTCCTCGTTGGCTTCGACGGTAGAGGGACCAATTCCGGGGCAGTACTTGGGTACGGCGGCTGGTCCGGGTTTCACGTTCGTCAACGAGCATAAGCTTTGTGGGACTTGGGAGAGATCGAGCTCGAGAGATCTCTTAACTTGTGTTTTTCACTGGCATAAAACGGCCTACCCAGCACCTCCAAGAAATGTCACGAATGACAATTGATGAAGCGATGACATCTAAAGCAAACAAGACGTTTAATGAGGCGAACTTCTGCCCAAACAAAATAGAAAAAGGCTAGCGTCGAGGGCTCCGAGAGTGGCGATACAGCAGGATCGAACGCTGGGGTGCGACTGACTTTGGGTCTCCACGCGAAACCACGATGTACACGAGTGGGCTTCTGGAATAATCGGCGTAGAACGTTAGGATCGTTGAACATTCGGACCTAGATTAATCAACAATGTTCTTGAATGCACCAGAACGCGACGTTTACACAAAAAACAAAAATGGCTCTTCTGCTCCCAGGCAGTGAACCTCGAGCCCTTTGTGTAGCAGCCACGAATGATAAACATTCGGTCACGCGCGTTTTTTTAATTTTTATTTTGCAATGATGTGCGGTACATGAGATGAACGCTGACGAGATAAAAACGGTGGCAAAGTTATCGTGTGAAACGACAGATACACGACGCTTGTACAGTAGCGGTGGCAGCGTACGCATCAGGACGCTAATCTACGTGATATAACCCTTAAAGACGCCAGCCAGCAGATAAAAGCAGTCGACGACAGACTGATCTGCTAGACTGTCCAACGTTCTTCGCCAAGTCATCGTACTACCCAATCTTTCATCGTGGTGCACCCTGGTATTCCGGTCAGGATATAAGACGACTCCGAGGAGCGGATAATGGCATTCGGGAAGTAGCGGTGGCAGCTTACACATCAGGACGCTAATCTATGTGCTAAACCCCTTACGGACTCAAGCCAGCAGATGACGACAGATAACGACATATTGATCTGCTAGACTGTCCAACGTTCTTCGCCGAGTCATTGCACTACCGAATCGTTCATCGTGGTTCCCCCTGGCATTCCGTTCAAGATTTAAGACGACTCCGCGGAGGGGATCGCGGAACTTGGGCAGTAGCAGTAGCAGCGTACGCATCAGGACGCTAATCAACATGCTATATCCCTGACAGACGCAAGCCAGCAGATGACAGCAGATGACGACAGATTGATCTGCTAGACTGTCCAACGTTCATCGCCGAGTCATCGCACTACCCAATCGTTCATCGCGGTGCCCCTGGCATTCCGTTCAGGATATAAGACGACTCCGCGGAGCGGATCACGGCATTCGGGCAGTAGCGGTGGCAGTGTACGCATCAGGACGCTAATCTACGTGCTATACCTCTTACAGATGCAAGCCAGCAGATGACAGCAGATAACGACAGAGTGATCTGCTAGACTGTCCAACGTTCTTAGCCGAGTTATGGCACTACCCAATCGTTCATCGTGGTACCCCCTGGCATTCCGGTAAGGGTATAAGACGACTCCGCGGAGGGGATCACGGCATTGGGGCAGTAGCGGTGGCAGCGTACGCATCAGGGCGCTAGTCTGCGTGCTATACCCCGTAAAGATGCAAGCCAGCAGATGAAAGCAGATAACGAATAATTGATCTGCTAGACTGTTCAACGTTCTTCGCCGAGTCATGGCACTACCCAATCGTTCATCGTGGTGCCCCCTGGCATTCCGGTCAGGATATATGACGACTCCGCGGAGGGGATCGCGGCACTTGGGCTGTAGCGGTGGCTGCGTACGCCTCAGGACGCTGATCTGCATGCTCTACGCCGTAAAAATGCAAGCCAGCAGATGACAGCAGATAACGACAGATTGATCTGCTACACTGTCCAACGTTCTTCGCCGAGTCATGGCACTACCCAATTGTTCATCGTGGTGCCCCCTGGCATTCCGGTCAGGATTTAAGACGACTCCGCGGAGGGGATCACGGCACTGAGGCAGTAGCGGTGGCGGCGTACGCGTCAGGACGCTAATCCACTTGCTATACCCCTTACAGATGTAAGCCAGCAGTTGACAGCAGATAACGACAAATTGATCTGCTAGACGGTTCAACGTTCTTCGCCGAGTCATGGCACTACCCAATCGTTCATCGTGGTGCCCCCTGGCATTCCGATCAGGATATACGACGACTCCATGGATGGGGATCGTGGCACTTGGGCAGTAGCGGTGGCAGCGTACGCATCAGGAAGCTAATCTATGTGCTATACCTCTTACAGATGCAAGGCAGCAGGTAAAACAGACAACGACATATTGATCTGCTAGACTGTCCAACGTTCTTCGCCAAGTCATCGCACTACCCAATCGTTCAACGTGGTGCCCCTGGAATTCCGTTCAGGGTATAAGACGACTCCGTGTACCGGATCACGGCATTCGGGCAGTAGCGGTGGCAGCGTACGCATCAGGACGCTAATCTACATGCTATTCCTCTCACAGATGCAAGCCAGCAGATGACAGCAGATAACGACAGATTGATCTGCTAGACTGTCCAACGTTCTTCGCCGAGTCATCGCACTACCCAATCGTTCATCGTGGTGCCCCTGGCATTCCGTTCAGGATATAAGACGACTCCGCGGAGCGGATCACGGCATTCGGGCAGTAGCGGTGGCAGCGTACGCATCAGGACGCTAATCTACATACTATACCTCTTACAGATGCAAGCCAGCAGATGACAGCAGATAACGACAGATTGATCTGCTAGACTGTCCAACGTTCTTCGCCGAGTCATGGCACTACCCAATCGTTCATCGTGGTGCCCCTGGCATTCCGGTCAGGATATAAGACGACTCCGCGGAGGGGATCACGGCATTGGGGCAGTAGCGGTGGCAGCGTACGCATCAGGACGCTAATCTACATGCTATACCCCTTACAGATGCAAGCCAGCAGATGACAGCAGATAACGACAGATTGATCTGCTAGACTGTCCAACGTTCTTCGCCGAGTCATCGCACTACCCAATCGTTCATCGTGGTGCCCCCTGGCATTCCGGTCAGGATATAAGACGACTCCGCGGAGCGGATCACGGCATTCGGGCAGTAGCGGTGGCAGCGTACGCATCAGGACGCTAATCTACGTGCTATACCTCTTACAGATGCAAGCCAGCAGATGACAGCAGATAACGACAGATTGATCTGCTAGACTGTCCAACGTTCTTCGCCGAGTCATGGCACTACCCAATCGTTCATCGTGGTGCCCCTGGCATTCCGGTCAGGATATAAGACGACTCCGCGGAGCGGATCACGGCATTCGGGCAGTAGCGGTGGCAGCGTACGCATCAGGACGCTAATCTACATGCTATACCCCTTACAGATGCAAGCCAGCAGATGACAGCAGATAACGACAGATTGATCTGCTAGACTGTCCAACGTTCTTCGCCGAGTCATGGCACTACCCAATCGTTCATCGTGGTGCCCCCTGGCATTCCGGTCAGGGTATAAGACGACTCCGCGGAGAGGATCACGGCATTCGGGCAGTAGCGGTGGCAGCGTACGCATCAGGGCGCTAATCTACATGCTATACCCCGTACAGATGCAAGCCAGCAGATGACAGCAGATAACGACAGATTGATCTGCTAGACTGTCCAACGTTCTTCGCCGAGTCATGGCACTACCCAATCGTTCATCGTGGTGCCCCCTGGCATTCCGGTCAGGATATAAGACGACTCCGCGGAGGGGATCACGGCATTCGGGCAGTAGCGGTGGCAGCGTACGCATCAGGACGCTAATCTACGTGCTATACCCCTTACAGACGCAAGCCAGCAGATGACAGCAGATAACGACAGATTGATCTGCTAGACTGTCCAACGTTCTTCGCCGAGTCATCGCACTACCCAATCGTTCATCGTGGTGCCCCTGGCATTCCGTTCAGGATATAAGACGACTCCGCGGAGCGGATCACGGCATTCGGGCAGTAGCGGTGGCAGCGTACGCATCAGGACGCTAATCTACATGCTATACCCCTTACAGATGCAAGCCAGCAGATGACAGCAGATAACGACAGATTGATCTGCTAGACTGTCCAACGTTCTTCGCCGAGTCATCGCACTACCCAATCGTTCATCGTGGTGCCCCTGGCATTCCGGTCAGGATATAAGACGACTCCGTGGAGGGGATCACGGCATTCGGGCAGTAGCGGTGGCAGCGTACGCATCAGGACGCTAATCTACATGCTATACCCCTTACAGATGCAAGCCAGCAGATGACAGCAGATAACGACAGATTGATCTGCTAGACTGTCCAACGTTCTTCGCCGAGTCATCGCACTACCCAATCGTTCATCGTGGTGCCCCTGGCATTCCGGTCAGGATATAAGACGACTCCGCGGAGCGGATCACGGCATTCGGGCAGTAGCGGTGGCAGCGTACGCATCAGGACGCTAATCTACATGCTATACCCCTTACAGACGCAAGCCAGCAGATGACAGCAGATAACGACAGATTGATCTGCTAGACTGTCCAACGTTCTTCGCCGAGTCATGCGCACTACCCAATCGTTCATCGTGGTGCCCCCTGGCATTCCGGTCAGGATATAAGACGACTCCGCGGAGGCGGATCGCGGCACTTGGGCAGTAGCGGTGGCAGCGTACGCATCAGGACGCTAATCTGCATGCTATACCCCTTACAGATGCAAGCCAGCAGATGACAGCAGATAACGACAGATTGATCTGCTAGACTGTCCAACGTTCTTCGCCGAGTCATCGCACTACCCAATCGTTCATCGTGGTGCCCCTGGCATTCCGGTCAGGATATAAGACGACTCCGCGGAGGGGATCACGGCATTCGGGCAGTAGCGGTGGCAGCGTACGCATCAGGACGCTAATCTACATGCTATACCTCTTACAGATGCAAGCCAGCAGATGACAGCAGATAACGACAGATTGATCTGCTAGACTGTCCAACGTTCTTCGCCGAGTCATCGCACTACCCAATCGTTCATCGTGGTGCCCCCTGGCATTCCGGTCAGGATATAAGACGACTCCGCGGAGGGGATCACGGCATTCGGGCAGTAGCGGTGGCAGCGTACGCATCAGGACGCTAATCTACATGCTATACCACTTACAGATGCAAGCCAGCAGATGACAGCAGATAACGACAGATTGATCTGCTAGACTGTCCAACGTTCTTCGCCGAGTCATCGCACTACCCAATCGTTCATCGTGGTGCCCCCTGGCATTCCGGTCAGGATATAAGACGACTCCGCGGAGCGGATCGTGGCACTTCGGGCAGTAGCGGTGGCAGCGTACGCATCAGGACGCTAATCTACATGCTATACCTCTTACAGATGCAAGCCAGCAGATGACAGCAGATAACGACAGATTGATCTGCTAGACTGTCCAACGTTCTTCCCCGAGTCATCGCACTACCCAATCGTTCATCGTGGTGCCCCTGGCATTCCGGTCAGGATATACGACGACTCCGCGGAGGGGATCGTGGCACTTGGGCAGTAGCGGTGGCAGCGTACGCATCAGGACGCTAATCTACATGCTATACCCCTTACAGATGCAAGCCAGCAGATGACAGCAGATAACGACAGATTGATCTGCTAGACTGTCCAACGTTCTTCGCCGAGTCATCGCACTACCCAATCGTTCATCGTGGTGCCCCTGGCATTCCGGTCAGGATATAAGACGACTCCGCGGAGCGGATCGCGGCATTCTGGGCAGTAGCGGTGGCAGCGTACGCATCAGGACGCTAATCTACAGTGCTATTCCCCTTACAAATGCAAGCCAGCAGATGACAGCAGATAACGACAGATTGATCTGCTAGACTGTCCAACGTTCTTCCCCGAGTCATCGCACTACCCAATCGTTCATCGTGGTGCCCCTGGCATTCCGGTCAGGATATACGACGACTCCGTGGAGGGGATCGTGGCATTCGGGCAGTAGCGGTGGCAGCGTACGCATCAGGACGCTAATCTACATGCTATTCCCCTTACAGATGCAAGCCAGCAGATGACAGCAGATAACGACAGATTGATCTGCTAGACTGTCCAACGTTCTTCGCCGAGTCATCGCACTACCCAATCGTTCATCGTGGTGCCCCCTGGCATTCCGGTCAGGATATACGACGACTACCGTGGAGGGGACTCATGGCACTTGGGCAGTAGCGGTGGCAGCGTACGCATCAGGACGCTAATCTACATGCTATTCCGCTTACAGATGCAAGCCAGCAGATGACAGCAGATAACGACAGATTGATCTGCTAGACTGTCCAACGTTCTTCGCCGAGTCATCGCACTACCCAATCGTTCATCGTGGTGCCCCTGGCATTCCGGTCAGGATATACGACGACTCCGCGGAGGGGATCGCGGCACTTGGGCAGTAGCGGTGGCAGCGTACGCATCAGGACGCTAATCTACATGCTATACCGCTGTACAGATGCAAGCCAGCAGATGACAGCAGATAACGACAGATTGATCTGCTAGACTGTCCAACGTTCTTCGCCGAGTCATCGCACTACCCAATCGTTCATCGTGGTGCCCCCTGGCATTCCGTTCAGGATATACGACGACACCGCGGAGGGGATCGCGGCATTTGGGCAGTAGCGGTGGCAGCGTACGCATCAGGACGCTAATCTACATGCTATTCCCCTTACAGATGCAAGCCAGCAGATGACAGCAGATAACGACAGATTGATCTGCTAGACTGTCCAACGTTCTTCGCCGAGTCATCGCACTACCCAATCGTTCATCGTGGTGCCCCCTGGCATTCCGGTCAGGATATACGACGACACCGCGGAGGGGATCGCGGCACTTGGGCAGTAGCGGTGGCAGCGTACGCATCAGGACGCTAATCTACATGCTATTCCCCTTACAGATGCAAGCCAGCAGATGACAGCAGATAACGACAGATTGATCTGCTAGACTGTCCAACGTTCTTCGCCGAGTCATCGCACTACCCAATCGTTCATCGTGGTGCCCCCTGGCATTCCGTTCAGGATATAAGACGACTCCGCGGAGCGGATCACGGCATTCGGGCAGTAGCGGTGGCAGCGTACGCATCAGGACGCTAATCTACATGCTATACCCCTTACAGATGCAAGCCAGCAGATGACAGCAGATAACGACAGATTGATCTGCTAGACTGTCCAACGTTCTTCACCGAGTCATCGCACTACCCAATCGTTCATCGTGGTGCCCCCTGGCATTCCGGTCAGGATATAAGACGACTCCGCGGAGGGGATCACGGCACTTGGGCAGTAGCGGTGGCAGCGTACGCATCAGGACGCTAATCTACATGCTATACCCCTTACAGATGCAAGCCAGCAGATGACAGCAGATAACGACAGATTGATCTGCTAGACTGTCCAACGTTCTTCGCCGAGTCATCGCTCTACCCAATCGTTCATCGTGGTGCCCCCTGGCATTCCGGTCAGGATATAAGACGACTCCGCGGAGGGGATCACGGCACTTGGGCAGTAGCGGTGGCAGCGTACGCATCAGGACGCTAATCTACATGCTATACCCCTTACAGATGCAAGCCAGCAGATGACAGCAGATAACGACAGATTGATCTGCTAGACTGTCCAACGTTCTTCGCCGAGTCATCGCACTACCCAATCGTTCATCGTGGTGCCCCCTGGCATTCCGTTCAGGATATAAGACGACTCCGCGGAGGCGGATCACGGCATTCGGGCAGTAGCGGTGGCAGCGTACGCATCAGGACGCTAATCTACATGCTATACCCTTACAGATGCAAGCCAGCAGATGACAGCAGATAACGACAGATTGATCTGCTAGACTGTCCAACGTTCTTCGCCGAGTCATCGCACTACCCAATCGTTCATCGTGGTGCCCCCTGGCATTCCGGTCAGGATATAAGACGACTCCGCGGAGCGGATCACGGCATTCGGGCAGTAGCGGTGGCAGCGTACGCATCAGGACGCTAATCTACATGCTATACCGCTTACAGACGCAAGCCAGCAGATGACAGCAGATAACGACAGATTGATCTGCTAGACTGTCCAACGTTCTTCCCCGAGTCATCGCACTACCCAATCGTTCATCGTGGTGCCCCTGGCATTCCGGTCAGGATATAAGACGACACCGCGGAGCGGATCGCGGCACTTCGGGCAGTAGCGGTGGCAGCGTATGCATCAGGACGCTAATCTACATGCTATACCCCTTACAGATGCAAGCCAGCAGATGACAGCAGATAACGACAGATTGATCTGCTAGACTGTCCAACGTTCTTCGCCGAGTCATCGCACTACCCAATCGTTCATCGTGGTGCCCCTGGCATTCCGGTCAGGATATAAGACGACTCCGCGGAGCGGATCACGGCACTTGGGCAGTAGCGGTGGCAGCGTACGCATCAGGACGCTAATCTACATGCTATACCGCTTACAGACGCAAGCCAGCAGATGACAGCAGATAACGACAGATTGATCTGCTAGACTGTCCAACGTTCTTCGCCGAGTCATCGCACTACCCAATCGTTCATCGTGGTGCCCCTGGCATTCCGTTCAGGATATAAGACGACACCGCGGAGGGGATCGCGGCACTAGGGCAGTAGCGGCGGCAGTGTACGCATCAGGACGCTAATTTACATGCTATACCCCTTACAGACGCAAGCCAGCAGATGACAACAGACAACGACATATTTGATCTGCTAGACTGTTCAACGTTCTTCGCCGAGTCATCGCACTACCCAATCGTTCATCGTGGTGCCCCTGGCATTCCGTTCAGGATATAAGACGACTCCGCGGAAGGGATCATGGCATTCGGGCAGTAGCGGTGGCAGCGTATCGCATCAGGACGGCTAATCTACATGCTATACCCCGTACAGATGCAAGCCAGCATATGACAGCAGATAACGATAGACATTCATCTGCTAGACTGTCCAACATTCTTCCCCGAGTCATCGCACTACCCAATCGTTCATCGTGGTGCCCCTGGCATTCCGGTCAGGATATAAGACGACTCCGCGGAGGGGATCACGGCACTCGGGCAGTAGCGGTGGCAGCGTACGCACTCAGGACGCTAATCTACATGCTATATCCGCTTACAGATGCAAGCCAGCGGATGACAGCAGATAACGACATATTGATCTGCCAGACTGTCCAACGTTCTTCGCCGAGTCATCGCACTACCCAATCGTTCATCGTGGTGCCCCCTGGCATTCCTGTCAGGATATACGACGACTCCACAGAGCGGATCGTGGCACTTGGGCAGTAGCGGTGGCAGCGTATGCATCAGGACGCTAATCTACATGCTATACCGCTTACAGACGCAAGCCAGCAGATGACAGCAGATAACGACAGATTGATCTGCTAGACTGTCCAACGTTCTTCCCCGAGTCATCGCACTACCCAATCGTTCATCGTGGTGCCCCTGGCATTCCGGTCAGGATATACGACGACTCCGCAGAGGACTCGTGGCACTTGGGCAGTAGCGGTGGCAGTGTACGCATCAGGACGCTAATCTACATGCTATACCGCTTACAGATGCAAGCCAGCAGATGACAGCAGATAACGACAGATTGATCTGCTAGACTGTCCAACGTTCTTCGCCGAGTCATCGCACTACCCAATCGTTCATCGTGGTGCCCCCTGGCATTCCGGTCAGGATATACGACGACTCCGCGGAGAGGATCGCGGCACTCGGGCAGTAGCGGTGGCAGCGTACGCATCAGGACGCTAATCTACATGCTATATCCGCTTACAGATGCAAGCCAGCAGATGACAGCAGATAACGACAGATTGATCTGCTAGACTGTCCAACGTTCTTCCCCGAGTCATCGCACTACCCAATCGTTCATCGTGGTGCCCCCTGGCATTCCGGTCAGGATATACGACGACTCCGCGGAGGGGCTCGTGGCACTTGGGCAGTAGCGGTGGCAGCGTATGCATCAGGACGCTAATCTACATGCTATTCCGCTTACAGATGCAAGCCAGCAGATGACAGCAGATAACGACAGATTGATCTGCTAGACTGTCCAACGTTCTTCCCCGAGTCATCGCACTACCCAATCGTTCATCGTGGTGCCCCTGGCATTCCGGTCAGGATATACGACGACTACCGCAGAGGGGCTCGTGGCACTTGGGCAGTAGCGGTGGCAGTGTATGCATCAGGACGCTAATCTACATGCTATTCCGCTTACAGATGCAAGCCAGCAGATGACAGCAGATAACGACAGATTGATCTGCTAGACTGTCCAACGTTCTTCTCCGAGTCATCGCACTACCCAATCGTTCATCGTGGTGCCCCCTGGCATTCCGGTCAGGATATACGACGACACCGCAGAGGGGCTCGTGGCACTTGGGCAGTAGCGGTGGCAGTGTATGCATCAGGACGCTAATCTACATGCTATTCCGCTTACAGATGCAAGCCAGCAGATGACAGCAGATAACGACAGATTGATCTGCTAGACTGTCCAACGTTCTTCCCCGAGTCATCGCACTACCCAATCGTTCATCGTGGTGCCCCCTGGCATTCCGGTCAGGATATACGACGACACCGCAGAGGGGCTCGTGGCACTTGGGCAGTAGCGGTGGCAGTGTATGCATCAGGACGCTAATCTACATGCTATTCCGCTTACAGATGCAAGCCAGCAGATGACAGCAGATAACGACAGATTGATCTGCTAGACTGTCCAACGTTCTTCCCCGAGTCATCGCACTACCCAATCGTTCATCGTGGTGCCCCTGGCATTCCGGTCAGGATATACGACGACACCGCAGAGGGGCTCGTGGCACTTGGGCAGTAGCGGTGGCAGTGTATGCATCAGGACGCTAATCTACATGCTATTCCGCTTACAGATGCAAGCCAGCAGATGACAGCAGATAACGACAGATTGATCTGCTAGACTGTCCAACGTTCTTCCCCGAGTCATCGCACTACCCAATCGTTCATCGTGGTGCCCCTGGCATTCCGGTCAGGATATACGACGACACCGCAGAGGGGCTCGTGGCACTTGGGCAGTAGCGGTGGCAGTGTATGCATCAGGACGCTAATCTACATGCTATTCCGCTTACAGATGCAAGCCAGCAGATGACAGCAGATAACGACAGATTGATCTGCTAGACTGTCCAACGTTCTTCCCCGAGTCATCGCACTACCCAATCGTTCATCGTGGTGCCCCCTGGCATTCCGGTCAGGATATACGACGACACCGCAGAGGGGCTCGTGGCACTTGGGCAGTAGCGGTGGCAGTGTATGCATCAGGACGCTAATCTACATGCTATTCCGCTTACAGATGCAAGCCAGCAGATGACAGCAGATAACGACAGATTGATCTGCTAGACTGTCCAACGTTCTTCCCCGAGTCATCGCACTACCCAATCGTTCATCGTGGTGCCCCCTGGCATTCCGGTCAGGATATACGACGACACCGCAGAGGGGCTCGTGGCACTTGGGCAGTAGCGGTGGCAGTGTATGCATCAGGACGCTAATCTACATGCTATTCCGCTTACAGATGCAAGCCAGCAGATGACAGCAGATAACGACAGATTGATCTGCTAGACTGTCCAACGTTCTTCCCCGAGTCATCGCACTACCCAATCGTTCATCGTGGTGCCCCCTGGCATTCCGGTCAGGATATACGACGACACCGCAGAGGGGCTCGTGGCACTTGGGCAGTAGCGGTGGCAGTGTATGCATCAGGACGCTAATCTACATGCTATTCCGCTTACAGATGCAAGCCAGCAGATGACAGCAGATAACGACAGATTGATCTGCTAGACTGTCCAACGTTCTTCCCCGAGTCATCGCACTACCCAATCGTTCATCGTGGTGCCCCCTGGCATTCCGGTCAGGATATACGACGACACCGCAGAGGGGCTCGTGGCACTTGGGCAGTAGCGGTGGCAGTGTATGCATCAGGACGCTAATCTACATGCTATTCCGCTTACAGATGCAAGCCAGCAGATGACAGCAGATAACGACAGATTGATCTGCTAGACTGTCCAACGTTCTTCCCCGAGTCATCGCACTACCCAATCGTTCATCGTGGTGCCCCTGGCATTCCGGTCAGGATATACGACGACACCGCAGAGGGGCTCGTGGCACTTGGGCAGTAGCGGTGGCAGTGTATGCATCAGGACGCTAATCTACATGCTATTCCGCTTACAGATGCAAGCCAGCAGATGACAGCAGATAACGACAGATTGATCTGCTAGACTGTCCAACGTTCTTCCCCGAGTCATCGCACTACCCAATCGTTCATCGTGGTGCCCCCTGGCATTCCGGTCAGGATATACGACGACACCGCAGAGGGGCTCGTGGCACTTGGGCAGTAGCGGTGGCAGTGTATGCATCAGGACGCTAATCTACATGCTATTCCGCTTACAGATGCAAGCCAGCAGATGACAGCAGATAACGACAGATTGATCTGCTAGACTGTCCAACGTTCTTCCCCGAGTCATCGCACTACCCAATCGTTCATCGTGGTGCCCCCTGGCATTCCGGTCAGGATATACGACGACACCGCAGAGGGGCTCGTGGCACTTGGGCAGTAGCGGTGGCAGTGTATGCATCAGGACGCTAATCTACATGCTATTCCGCTTACAGATGCAAGCCAGCAGATGACAGCAGATAACGACAGATTGATCTGCTAGACTGTCCAACGTTCTTCCCCGAGTCATCGCACTACCCAATCGTTCATCGTGGTGCCCCTGGCATTCCGGTCAGGATATACGACGACACCGCAGAGGGGCTCGTGGCACTTGGGCAGTAGCGGTGGCAGTGTATGCATCAGGACGCTAATCTACATGCTATTCCGCTTACAGATGCAAGCCAGCAGATGACAGCAGATAACGACAGATTGATCTGCTAGACTGTCCAACGTTCTTCCCCGAGTCATCGCACTACCCAATCGTTCATCGTGGTGCCCCCTGGCATTCCGGTCAGGATATACGACGACACCGCAGAGGGGCTCGTGGCACTTGGGCAGTAGCGGTGGCAGTGTATGCATCAGGACGCTAATCTACATGCTATTCCGCTTACAGATGCAAGCCAGCAGATGACAGCAGATAACGACAGATTGATCTGCTAGACTGTCCAACGTTCTTCCCCGAGTCATCGCACTACCCAATCGTTCATCGTGGTGCCCCTGGCATTCCGGTCAGGATATACGACGACACCGCAGAGGGGCTCGTGGCACTTGGGCAGTAGCGGTGGCAGTGTATGCATCAGGACGCTAATCTACATGCTATTCCGCTTACAGATGCAAGCCAGCAGATGACAGCAGATAACGACAGATTGATCTGGCTAGACTGTCCAACGTTCTTCCCCGAGTCATCGCACTACCCAATCGTTCATCGTGGTGCCCCCTGGCATTCCGGTCAGGATATACGACGACACCGCAGAGGGGCTCGTGGCACTTGGGCAGTAGCGGTGGCAGTGTATGCATCAGGACGCTAATCTACATGCTATTCCGCTTACAGATGCAAGCCAGCAGATGACAGCAGATAACGACAGATTGATCTGCTAGACTGTCCAACGTTCTTCCCCGAGTCATCGCACTACCCAATCGTTCATCGTGGTGCCCCCTGGCATTCCGGTCAGGATATACGACGACACCGCAGAGGGGCTCGTGGCACTTGGGCAGTAGCGGTGGCAGTGTATGCATCAGGACGCTAATCTACATGCTATTCCGCTTACAGATGCAAGCCAGCAGATGACAGCAGATAACGACAGATTGATCTGCTAGACTGTCCAACGTTCTTCCCTGAGTCATCGCACTACCCAATCGTTCATCGTGGTGCCCCCTGGCATTCCGGTCAGGATATACGACGACACCGCAGAGGGGCTCGTGGCACTTGGGCAGTAGCGGTGGCAGTGTATGCATCAGGACGCTAATCTACATGCTATTCCGCTTACAGATGCAAGCCAGCAGATGACAGCAGATAACGACAGATTGATCTGCTAGACTGTCCAACGTTCTTCCCCGAGTCATCGCACTACCCAATCGTTCATCGTGGTGCCCCCTGGCATTCCGGTCAGGATATACGACGACACCGCAGAGGGGCTCGTGGCACTTGGGCAGTAGCGGTGGCAGTGTATGCATCAGGACGCTAATCTACATGCTATTCCGCTTACAGATGCAAGCCAGCAGATGACAGCAGATAACGACAGATTGATCTGCTAGACTGTCCAACGTTCTTCCCCGAGTCATCGCACTACCCAATCGTTCATCGTGGTGCCCCCTGGCATTCCTGTCAGGATATACGACGACACCGCAGAGGGGCTCGTGGCACTTGGGCAGTAGCGGTGGCAGTGTATGCATCAGGACGCTAATCTACATGCTATTCCGCTTACAGATGCAAGCCAGCAGATGACAGCAGATAACGACAGATTGATCTGCTAGACTGTCCAACGTTCTTCCCCGAGTCATCGCACTACCCAATTGTTTATCGTGGTGCCCCCTGGCATTACGGTCAGGATATACGACGATTCTGCGGAGGGGATTGTGGCACTTGGCCAGTAGCAGTGGCAGCGTACGCATCAGGACGCTAATCTACATGTTATACCGCTTACAGGTGCCAGCCAGCAGGTGAATACCGATAACGACAGATTGATCTGCTAGACTGTCCAACGTTCTTCCCCGAGTCGTCGCACTACCCAATCGTTCATCGCTTTGCCCCCTTGAATTCCGTTCAGGATATAAGACGACTCCGCGGAGCGGATCACGGCATTCGGGCAGCAGCGGTGGCAAGGTACGCACCAGGACGCGAATTTGCAGGCTATACCTCTTACAGACGCAATTCAACAGATGACAGCAGATATCGACAGATTGATCTGCTAGACTGTCCAACGTTTCGTGCCGAGTCTTCGCACTACCCAATCGTTCATCGTGGTGCCCCTGGCATTGCGGTCGTGATATAAGACGTGCAGAGCGAATCGCGGCACTTGGGCAGTAGCGGCGTTATCGTACGCATCAGGGCACTGATGTACGTGCTCCCTGCAGGCTCCTTTTAATGTATTTTAAACAAATTTAACCACTATTTGCTAACTTCTGTACTCAGAGAATCGTGGCAATTTTGAGAAAAACCTGTATTTATTTTACTGATAATCAGCTTACTTTCTATCTTAAATGCAGGAGTATTACGTGGACCCATATAACATGTAAACCGCATCAGAAAGAGGTACTCACAACATTCAATTTGAAGGACAAAAGCCTGCCATCAAGTTTTGCTTTCTTTCTGATTCCTTATTTTGAACATCCTTTAAACCTTTAAACATAAATAAAGGCACACCGTTTGTTGTGGTAGTAGTCATAGACTGGCCTACCTGGAGCACAAAAGATATTGTGCCGGCTTTATTCGTTCCTCTAGAATTTGCTAAGCTTCTTACATGAGCTTCAAATGGTTTCTGATTTGCTGCGCACATACTGCACTGTGGTGTTTTTCTTGTTCATTATGTTTATCAAGACAGGTGTAGATTTATTAAGTAGTAGAGTCTGGGACGACTATGCTTTAATAAAATTGTCAACGGGTTCCACCTTCAAAGAGGACGCGTCTTCCACCATAGTTTTTAGTATTCTTGGATTGCGAGGAACATCGCGTGGTTACCGAAGTGATGGCAAGGTAACCATGAATGTCACGCCCGCTAACTTTTCTATTGACTCTTCTGCACAGTCGTGACATCATTCGCCGGTTTGTTATATCTTGGTGCGCTTTGCGTTTATGAACCAAACCGTGATGCCGTCACAGGTCGCACCGAGTTCTGGGCCAAAACTTGGCTTTTGTCTGGGAATTTAGGGTATTGAAAAGCCGAAAAATGCCAAAGTAGAGCCAAATCTGACCTTCCTTGGCAACCGTCTGGGTATTTTGGCCCTAATTCGCCAAAGAAGTGCAAACTTAGGCTTCACTGCCTGGTAGTTCGGCTGTCATCTGGCATCTTTCGGCCTAAATCGCCTAACAAATGCCAGTAAGGCTTGCTGCCCAGTAGTTCGGCAGATATTTGTCATTCTTAGGCCAAAATCGCCAAACTAATGCCAAATTAGGCTTCACATTTGATAGTTAGGCTGTCATCCGGCACATTCGTGCCGAATCGCCACAGATGTGCCAGAGTTAGGCTTGCTGCGTTGTACTTCGGTTGACATCTGGCATCCTTGGACCCAAGTGGCCAAACAAGTGCCAAAGTTAGGCTTCGCTTGCCAATAGTTCGGCTGTCATCTGGCAGCTACGGGCCGAAGTTGCCGAACAAGTGCTAGAACTAGGCTTACTGCCATGGACGTCGGCTGATGAGGTATTTGATGTACTCAGGTGTTCTTCATCTTAATTAAATAAAAATCAAGCTTTATTCGGCTGGCCACTTTACCTTATTTTTGGTGTCTCTAGATTTCTTTTGTCCAAAGGTTTTCTGTATGTTTTGCCGCGACTGGACCAGGCTTTGCAAACGCAAATTGTGCCGGATGTTGTACTTGCGCGTAGGTACACACGCCAATATCGGGACCCGCCGTGAGACTGGTTCGACATTAAGGCGCATCCACACCGGTGATCCGATCTAGTCGCGCGATAACTTTCATCGCAAAAGCGACCATCTCGGGCAGAGAGCGACGCGATATGAGCAGGCGCTTCCTGACCCGACTTTTTGCGATGCGATCTAGTCGCGGAGAGGCTGAGCCACTAAACGGCGTTCGGAACGAGAGTTTTGGATAAGCGACTCGCCAACGAAGGCGTTGGACTCGCTCATCGTGCACGCCAATGTGACCATCTAAGTTTTTTTTCAGAAGCCATTTTGTCGCATCGCGCGACAGCTTACATTTTCGGTGTAAATGCGCCTTTACAAAAAGTGCTGCCATCGAGCTAGCGCTGCGCGAGACTGATGTTGGCATGTCTCCTCAATAAATGCCAATATTAGGCGGCGCAATGCAAAAGCGAGCGTGGCTCTTTGCGTGTCTTGCATTGTGATTGAGCATTGTCAAATTCCAGCGATAACAAAGAGCGCAAACGACCTGGGCTCCGTGGCGCCGGTCACGCATCACACTTGCGAAATTAAAATAAACTCCCGTAGCCTGTACTTTTTGAGCAAGTTGGTGCTCTTTGAACATTTAAAAAGTGGAGACAAGTAAGCGACGATACAGACAGGACAATCTTTGAACATCAACAACATTCGTTTTCGGCTTCAGCTCAAAGCCCTCCCGCTCCGTGGGAGTACGGGAAAGAGAAATCTGGGAGAAAGGAGAGGAAGCGGAGGAAGTGTACGCGATCCCCCTGTCCTGCGGGGCCAGGGAAATCGGGAAAACGGGGCGATGCCTCCACGGGCGACTCCGAGAACATCAAATGGACGCCGAAAGATCTGCTTCGGATTCTCAGCACCCAATCGTCATTCACGGGAGAAAATGGCCCGGCTGCGCTCCTAATTTCGCCGGCACGACCGCCATAGAAGGCCACTGTGAGCGAGCCGGGAGAGAAAAATATTGGAGCCGATCATGTTGAATTAACCTGAGACTGGGGTAGAGAAGAAACATCAAAACGTGGAAGGGAAAGAAAATAGACAGGACGACGTCTCAAACTCAGCTAACTGGTTTATTTAGTCCACCTCCTTATATAGTCACAATCTCAAGGTCATTTCCACCAACACAAAACGAAAAGGTACGAAGTCTAAACAGTTCAAGCGCCACAGTCTTCACCACACAATGCAAAAACGTTGACAACCTTTACAGGTCGATGCGATAAGGCAACATCCATTGACCTTCCAACTTAAACAAAAGGATCAGTTCATACTTCTGAATCATCCTTCGCCCTCTCCACATAAAAAACGCACACATTGAAGCGGTAGTTGGGCTAACACCTAAAAACCACACAAAGCAAAAAACAACACACACACACACAAGCAGGTCGCACTTCAAACAACCTAACTAAAAAAAAAAGAATTACATTTTTAGAAAGTCTTTTGAATTGCTTCCAAACTGGAGTGAAGCCTGACTTATGCAGTTGCCTCAGAGACTTTATCCGCACTGCCTCCCTTCCCACTCTCTTTACATCGTTCCTCTCTTTGTGTATTATTTCCGTCTCCGACCAGAGCGCCGTGCAGTTGTTACATTCATGAATATGTTTTGCTATTTCCGAGTTTTGTGCATTGTTCTTTACATTTCTTTTATGTTCGTTTAATCTATCATTAATGCATCGTGACGTCTGTCCTACATACTTAAATCCACAATCCAATGGTATCTCATACACAACACCAGTCCCGCAAGACACCGACTTTTCCCGATGAGCTTTTTTGCACTCACTCACACTTGTTTGAAATGGCGTCAGTTTACTTAATCTAAAATCTGAACTAAAGACCGTGTCTACTCCAAACTGCCTCGCACATGCCTTCAGGTTGTGAGAAATGTCATGATAATAAGGGATTACAGCAAAACGGTTCCTTGACTTCTCATCGGTTTCCTTCCTGCCTTTAATAAACAATTCTAATTGTCTTTTTATAAAACTGTCATCATAACCTACACTAATTAACCTTTTCCACTGTCTTTCTACTGATTCAGTGATATGATGAACACAGGACCTTTCTAACGCGTTCCTAACCAATGACTTTACAATCCCCGCCTTTACGGTCTTCGAATGACAACTCATTCGTGGCAAAACCGGTTTCGAGTTTTCTTTACCATATTCCCAACATAATCCTCGATTCACGTGAATACGTAGTTCAGTTCAGATTTTAGATTAAGTAAACTGACGCCATTTCAAACAAGTGTGAGTGAGTGCAAAAAAGCTCATCGGGAAAAGTCGGTATCTTGCGGGACTGGTGTTGTGTATGAGATACCATTGGATTGTGGATTTAAGCATGTAGGACAGACGTCACGATGCATCAATGATAGATTAAACGAACATAAAAGAAATGTAAAGAACAATGCACAAAACTCGGAAATAGCAAAACATATTCATGAATGTAACAACTGCACGGCGCTCTGGTCGGAGACGGAAATAATACACAAAGAGAGGAACGATGTAAAGAGAGTGGTAAGGGAGACAGTGCGGATAAAGTCTCTAGGCAACTGCATAAGTCAGGCTTCACTCCAGTTTGGAAGCAATTCAAAAAAACTTTCTAAAAATGTAATTCTTTTTTTTAGTTAGGTTGTTTGAAATGCGACCTGCTTGTGTGTGTTTTTTTTGTTGCTTTGTGTGGTTTTTAGGTGTTAGCCCAACTACCGTTTCAATGTGTGCGTTTTTTCTATGTGGAGAGGGCGAAGGATGATTCAGAAGTATGAACTGATCCTTTTGTTTAAGTTGGAAGGTCAATGGATGTTGCCTTATCGCACCGACCTGTAAAGGTTGTCAACGTTTTTGCATTGTGTGGTGAAGACTGTTGCGCTTGAACTGTTTAGACTTCGTACCTTTTCGTTTTGTGTTGGTGGAAATGACCTTGAGATTGTGACTAAATAAGGAGGTGAACTAAATAAACCAGTTAGCTGAGTTTGAGACGTCGTCCTGTCTATTTTCTCTTCCCTTCCACGTTTTGATGTTTCTTCTCTACCCCAGTCTCAGGTTAATTCAACATGGTTAATATTCACCAGCTCGCCTGCACCCTTACGATTTTTTCTATGGAACCGATCGGATGGCGACAAGCCCACAAAACATAAGCACCCCTTCCATTTGGCTTTCAAGAAAGGAGATTATCTTTCCGAGGCCCACAATGGAAGCCGATCGCTGGCAGACTAGGCAAGGCGACAAGGTTACCGGCAAAAGCAGCCTTTCCTTTCATTCCTCGTTTGGCAACCTCCTCACTTCCTCCGCTCCCTCTCCTTTCCACGAGATTTTCCTTTCCCGTAGTCCACGGTGCGGGCGGGCTTTGAGCTTGAAGCCGAAAATAAATGTTGTTGAAGTTGAAAGATTGTCCTGTCTGTATCGTCCCTTATGTGTCTCCACTTTCTAAATGTTTAAAAATCCCGGAAGCGACGATTTTTAAACATAAAATTGAAACTTTTGAAAGCAACAATCCAGGCACATCTTTCCCTCGCAATCTTTCAGTTTCCCCCTACCTAACCATAGGTTACATCCCAAGTATCGGCTAACCACGCAGTACAGCTAAAGCTACAGGGGAGAAAGCCTATGCCAACAAGTTCAAGAGGAGAAAAAGGGAAACGAGAGAGAAGGGCTGGGATTCCCCGTTTCTTATTTCCCTCCTCTTGAACAGGTCGGGATACACTCTCTCCCGGGTAGCTTTGGCTGTACTGCAGTTTTTTTTTATAAGTTGTCTTCACTCTTTTTACACTAAAGCATCGAAAGTGCAGAGGGAGCTTAGCTGCGTTGTTGATGCCCCTTCGACTTCGCCTTTTGCAAATCCTCCCACCTGCTTTTGTGTCTTCGTGTGGCTGTCAGCGAGCGCGACTGCCCCTTTAAGCTAATCAAAGGGGTGGAGCGAAACGCGTGACCTCTTTAAGTAGGACGCGTAGGACAAAAACGTTTGGACGAAAATTTGTCACGTGACTCTCTCTGTCACGCTGATGGGATCTCTGGGGCTGTTGTTTTCACCGTTTGCCTATTTATAGAAATAGCGGACCACGTAGGTCGGTTTTCGAAATGCGCTCTCCAGTGAATAAAAGACTAAAAAGCGCGAACAAACGAGGACAATAAAGAAACACGGACGACAGAACAGGCGCTTCACTCTCAACTGGCTTTTTATTAAGACCATTGTCATCTATATATACACATTGCCCAAACCACATCGGATTCAATCGCCACAATCACAGCCAACCTTCCAGAAACAGCATCTCACTCTGAAGCAAATACAAAGACGAAGCGCTGACGCAATTGTTTTCTTTCTTTTTATGTAGAATGCCTCTATAATTTCTCTTTCCGTTTTTTGCTTTGCCTTTCTTAGAAACTTTGTGCCAGTCAGGTCAGGTTTACAGCCACATCGCCTACAATGGTCAGCGAGATGGCCCCCGCGTTGTTGCGCACACACAAATTATGTTCACGTGCTCTATCATTGAAGCAGCGCCCAGTCTGCCCAATGTAGACTCTGCCACAAGTAAACAGAATCTCGTACACCACATTGGGGACGCACGCAGTATATTGCACCGCGTGTTTCTTGCAGCACGGTGCTTTTTTCTGCCTTGTCAACATCGGACATATCTTGGCAAGTTTACACGGTGCAGAAAAAACCACGTTACTGTCGTATCTACCAGCTATCTTTTTAGATTATGCGACGCTGTGTGCATATACGGAATGACTTGCAATCTTTTCCTTTATTTACTTGCCTCGCTGCCTTTTTTACTTTTTTTAGCTTTTGAAGAAGGCTCTCACAACAACTAGAGATTAGGTTAGGGGGTACCCCGCGTCTGTTAACCTTTTGATTGTCGTTCAAAACTGATTTTCATCTGGTGATTGCAACTTTTTTCCAGAGCCGCACTCAGACATGTCAAAGCTATACCCCTCTTTACCAGTTTAAAGTCAGCACTTTCAAACAAAAACAGACTTTTCTTAGTGCGCGGAAAATACTACCAAACAGACATGTTCTTCAGAAGAAAGGATCGAAATGTCTAGAAACTGAATGCAGTTATTGACAGGCAATTCCCAGGTAAAATTAACTCCGCCTGACACCTCCCTAAACAATCCGACAATCTTCTCAACCGTTTCTTCCAAACCCGAGTCTGAATCTAAAATCAAAAAATAGTCATCTACGTATCTATACGTCTTTAACAGATGGAAATCTGCAAGCCTATCTGAAATTTGCCGGTCCAGTGATGCCAAAAAAGTGTTACACAAAACAGGGGCAACTCTCGACCCAATGCACATGCCAGACTTTTGTACAAAATATCGCTCGTCAAAACTGACGGCAGTCGACTGAAGATAAAAGACTAGCAGCTCCAAAAATGATCGCTGCTAACGCCTGCGGAACTTTGAAATCTAATTTCTCTAGACTTGTTGATCTTATCCTGAACAGCCTTGAGAAGTCCATCGTGAGGAACGGAATAAGTCCTCAACGTCCACAGATATTGCAGTGACAGCATTCTGAAAACCTTCTCTAAGTTCATTGACCATCTCTAGCGAGCTCTGCACCAAAAAGGGTCTTTTAGCGCAAGAGTGTCTAAATGGCGCTGTAAAAACAGACTGATCTGAACCTGCCAAGTGTTTTTTTCCGACACAATGGCTCGGAAAATATCGCTCGTCAGTTTTGACGAGCAATTTTTTGTACAAAAGTCTGGTGTGTGCATTGGGTCGACAGTTGCCCCTGTTTTGTGTAACATTTTTTTGGCATCACTGGACCGGCAAATTTCAGATAGGCTTGCAGATTTTTATGTGTTAAAGACGTATAGATACGTAGATTACTATTTTTTATTTTAGATTCAGACTCGGGTTTGGAGGAAACGGTTGAGAAGATTGTCGGATTGTTTAGGGAGGTGTCAGGCGGACTTAATTTTACCTGGGAATTGCCTGTCAATAACTGCATTCAGTTTTTAGACATTTTGATCCTTTTTTCTGAAGAACATATCTGTTGGCAGTATTGTCCGCGCACTAAGAAAAGTCTGGTTTTGTTTGAAAGTGCTCACTCTAAACTGGTAAAGAGGGGTATAGCTTTGACATGTCTGAGTGCGGCTCTGGAAAAAAGTTGCAATCACCAGATGAAAATCAGTTTTGAACGACAATCAAAAGGTTAACTGACGCGGGGTACCCCCTAACCTAATCTCTAGTTGTTGTGAGAGCCTTCTTCAAAAGCTAAAAAGAAGTAAAAAAGGCAGCGAGGCAAGTAAAGAAAGGAAAAGACTGCAAGTCATTCCGTATATGCACACAGTGTTGCATAATCTTAAAAAGGTAGTTGGTAGATACGACAGTAACGTGGTTTTTTCTGCACCGTGTAAACTTGCCAGGATATGTCCAATGTTGACAAGGCAGAAAAAAGCACCGTGCTCCAAGAAACACGCGGTGCAATATACTGCGTGCGTCACCAATGTGGTGTACGAGATTCCGTTTAGTTGTGGCAGAGTCTACATTGGGCAGACTGGGCGCTGCTTCAATGATAGAGCACGTGAACATAATTTGTGTGTGCGCAACAACGCGGGGGGCCATCTCGCTGACTATTGTAGGACATGTGGCTGTAAACCTGACCTGACTGGCACAAAGTTTCTAAGAAAGGCAAAGCAAAAAGCGGAAAGAGGAATTATAGAGGCATTCTACATAAAAAAGAGAGAAAACAATTGCGTCAGCGCTCCGTCTTTGTATTTGCTTCAGAGTGAGATGGTGTTTATGGAAGGTTGGCTGTGATTGTGGCGATTGAATCCGATGTGGTTTGGGCAATGTGTATATATAGATGAGAATGGTCTTAATAAAAAACCAGTTGAGAGTGAAGCGCCTGTCCTGTCTTCCGTGTTTCTTTATTGTCCTCGTTTTTACGATGGGCCAGCTGAACAAAGAAACCACGCATAAAAACACCATTCACACTGCTGGACTAACAACTGTTTAATGCTCTTCCTTTTCTTTTCCTCTTTGCGAGTGATTGAAAACTTATTTTTCTTTTTATCCCGTATTCATATTATCTTTTTCTTTTTCTTTAGGTCACTTTTCGATTTTTTGCTTTACTGGTTTTTTGGCGTTTCTTTGTTCAGCTGGCGTTTCTTTGTTCAGCTGGCCCATCGTAAGAATGACCCAACTAGCTCAGCTTAAGCTCGTGTCCTCGTTTGTTCGCGCTTTTCAACCTTTTATTCAGTAATGGACCAACTAGCCCAAACCCAAGTTGTAATGCTCTCCAGTCTTTTCTTGCTTTCGTGCGTTGCCGACGCGGCCGTGTTTTTTCGTCGTACACGGCTGGAGTACGTCCATGCCAATTTTTCTCGTAACAGCCATTTTTTTCACCGGAGTTCATGGAGTTCTTGTGATGTGTTTGTTGGACACGCTTCGACAAAAACTGCTCTTCGCCGACGACGAGAAGTCAGTTAAATGTAAGCCAACTTCTTTCTCAAATGTGTTTGTGGGTTGCCTGAGTTGGATTATACATGTATCAAGGATTACATGATATCTGTTTGTTATTAATAAGTACACTGCAAGCATGCTTCTGATAGCAGTCCTGCTTTCCACTCAATCTCCGCGGTTTTTTTGTGTGATGAGTCTTGCTTGGCATAAGGACAATGTTGATTCTATTTTATAATTTGCTTTCCGTTTTAGAGAGAAATTTGACCTTTGTAACTATGTCGAGAATACACTGTGTGTAATGATAGTGGTATATTAAAAGTTTAGGATCGATTGAAAAGAAAATTTGTTTGTCCGTATATGTGATTGGATATGCAACAAATGATATGCAACGTACACATACTTGCACGACGTTCGGCCAGTACAGAGCAGACGCATCGTAGAATATTCGCAGAATATTGCGCGAACACTAGGCCGAGGAACAACGGCTGTACGGCAGTACATGCCAGATATCAAATGGTGGTGCAAAACTGGACATTTGAGCGATATTGCAACCGACTTTCGGCCGGTACTGGAACGATACTGCAAAGTATTGCCGTGCTGCTTGGGAACGGAGGTGATGACTTCTGACCATCGTGTTTCTAACGCTTATATCATTTTCTTATCTTCTGGGGCGCGTGAAAGAGCACTTCTGTGACACACCAGAGATATTCCAAACTTGGGCAAGCCTCTTGGCTTTCTTTGCCACTTTTGTCACTTATTTGGTACTTCACTGGGCAGCCAGAGACGAGCCAAACCTCGCCATGCCCCGAATCGCCAAATTAAGATTTACTGCGGCAGTCATGGCTCAAATCTGGCACTTACTTTGGCAGAACTGTGGCGCACCAGAGAAAAGCCAAACTTGGCATGTTCGAAATACCCTAATTAGGCGTTGCTTTGGCAGTTATGGCTCAAGTCTGGCACTTACTTTGGCACAACTGTGGCGGACCAGAGAAAGGACAAACTTGGCTATGTCCGAAATAGCCTAAGTTGGGCGCTTCTCTTAGGCAAAGTTGATAGCGTCCAAGTCGTGGCACTTACTTCGGCGCAAGTGTGGCAGACCACAAAAAAGCCAAACTTGGTGTGGCCAAAAAACCCAAATTAGGAGTTGCTCTGGCAGTTATGGTTCAAGTCTGGCACTTACTTTGGCAGAACTGTGGCGGACCAGAGAAAGGCCCAACTTTGCATGTTCGAAATACCCAAATTAGGCGTTGCTTTGGCAGTTATGGCTCAAGTCTCGCACATACTTTGGCAGAACTATGGCGGACCAGAGAAAGGCCAAACTTGGCATGTCCGAAATACCTAAATTCGGCGTTGCTTTGGCAGTTCTGTCTCAAGTATGGCACCAACTTTGGCGCTCCTCTGGCGCACCAGAAAATAGCCAAACTTTGGCATGCCCTAGGATCTCCCGACTAAGGCTGTAGTTAGGCACCGTACTTTGGCACTGATGATTGCCATGGTGCAAAACCTAACTGCGCCAAAGTTGGGCCCTTATGTTTGCCAGACCTTTGCCCAAGTTGGGCATTCGTCTGGCGTGCTACCTAGGGTGAGTCCACATTGGGTTCTGCGCATAATATATTGCGCTTTCAGATTCCTGCTCAAAGTGTCGGATCCCGACTATGTATACAGGACTACGAAAATTGACTTGCCGCCACAGGTCGCCTGCGGAGGAAGTGTGCGGGAGTTAGCATTCCTCGCCGCTGGTCAAACTATGTATGATGAACTAGGTATCACTCGCAGAAAACTGTCACGTGCTATTGCAGGCAACCATCGGCGGACAGTCATACTCAGGACAGTTACATACGACTATTTTATATCCTACCTTTGGGGACCCTGAAAACACGAGATTCAGGATCACATGTTTTTTAGGTCTACTACCTCCAAGACTCTAAATGAGTCTCTCCATCTTTTTTTATGAATCGTGTTTAGTTATGCTTATGTATAAAAAGTAGGGAACGTAAAATAAACAATGCATAAAAATTAATGTTCGGTCGCATGAACTAGGTGTTACGAAGTCGCAGAAAGACAAAGAATTCGTAGTCCCGGGGTTTACAACTCAGGGTCTACCACTACACTATCCGGTTTGCTACAAACTGGACGTGTATGTTTTGAATGTTTATGAATTACCTATAATAAACAATGCATTGTTTATGCTTCCTTGGCGTGTTTTAACGCTTTTTCGTCACACTCCAGCACTACGGAATTCGCACAAAATCCAGGTCATAAAACATTCTGTGTTAAAAGCTTCTTGCGTACTGATATTACAAATATATCGCCATGAAAGGCCTAAGCTTTAATCGACATTAGAAAAATTATATCATTATACACACATGTTGTTGTAGTCGGCGTGCTGGTAGAAGTGCCTGTTGTTAATGGTGGAGTGGTTGAAGAAGGTACCAGTGAACCGTCGGTGGTTGAACTAACACTCGCAGTGTGGTCCACATCTTCTGTTCCAGATTCTGTTGAAGAAACCGTACTACCGTTATCGCTTTGGACAAGAGTTGCACATGAAGATGTAAAATAATGTAGTGCAAAAGTTGTGCCAATCAATGTTTATTTTTCTAAAGTCGTAAATGCCCGCAAGAAGTAATTATATTAGCATAAATAGAAAAACGATTAGGTATCACGGGACCGCTACCATAATCAATTTCAGCCTTCCTACGAACAATCACGCGTCTATTTGGCAAATGACCCTTCCTCTCTTATCTCTCCTCCTTCTGCCTCATTCCTAAAAGTCTTTGACGGAAATACAAAAACATTTTGCAACAGACGCTAAATGTTGAGGTGGTTTTATTACTTCTTACCTCTATTTTGCACTCTACTTTTTATAACGAAAGTCAATGGACAACAAACCATACAATCAGCGGTCGATAAGCTACAGCGATCATTAAATTGCAGTTTCAGCTATATTGTCACAAATTAAGGCGACGAGGAGGCGAAGAGTGAACTGAAAATAAAGGTTTAATGGGCGAACTTGTGCCAACCAAAAATAAGTAAAGAACGAAAGAGCGTCGAGGAAGCAGAAAAGCAGGCGGCGATTCGGCGGCGACAACAGAGAGCGCGAGCGAGACTGACTCGACAAGGTCGCGGGCAGCTGCTTATCTAGAGTGCGTCGTTATCTCGAAAGTTCGGCAAAGAAAGTTCGAGCGTCACGCGCTCGGGGCGAGGATGAACTGGCACTTTCGAGAACAACAAAGCAAAGGGAAAGTTACAACTAGTGCGAGAATGAATGGGAATCTTCTAGAAGACCGTGACCGAGCGTTGCTTTCTCGGCTCTGCGGGCGGCATTATCCCCCTTTTAAAAGTGCATCGTCCCGATGCAACGTGAAAGGAAAACAGAAATGGCTAAAAATTTACGGTGAAACGAAATAAACATGCAGTATCGCAATCCTATCGTGCGTAGAACGGCTTGAGTCGAACTACGTGGACGACTTCGGGTCGTGGCTGGCGGCGTCCTGATGGTCGGGTTCCGTCGGGGAGCACCTCGTAGTTCAAGTCCCCAAGGCGGCGGATGACCTTGTAGGGTCCGAAGTAGCGTTTTAACAGTTTTTCGCTGAGTCCGCGGCGGCGAATGGGCGTCCACACCCACACCCTGTCTCCGGGCTGGAACTCCACGTCGCGGCGACGAAGGTTGTACCGGCCAGCGTCCACACGTTGCTGGTCCTTTATTCGAAGACGGGCTAGCTGGCGTACTTCTTCTGCTCGTTGGGTGACCAGCTGGGCGTCGTCGGTGCTGTCGTCCGTCGGGTCGTGGGGCAGCATGGCGTCGAGCATCGTCGTCACCTTTCTGCCGTGCACCAGCTGAAAAGGTGTAATGCCGGTAGTTTCTTGAATCGCCGTATTGTACGCGAACGTGACGTAGGGCAACACTTCATCCCACGTCTTGTGTTCCACGTCCACGTATATCGAAATCATGTCGGCGATGGTCTTGTTTAGTCGCTCCGTCAGCCCGTTGGTCTGCGGGTGGTATGCCGTGGTCCGGCGGTGGTCGGTGTGGCTCAGGCGGAGTATCTCTTGTGTCAGTTGCGCCATGAACGAGGATCCTCGGTCCGTAATCAGGACTTGGGGAGCGCCGTGTCGGAGGACGATAGACTCCACGAAGAACTTGGCTACTTCCACGGCGGTCCCCGAGGGGAGTGCTTTTGTCTCGGCGTACCTGGTGAGATAGTCAGTTGCCACGATTATCCAACGGTTTCCCTGCGTCGACGGCGGGAAAGGTCCGAGAAGATCCATTCCAATCTGCTGGAATGGAGCAGTCGGGGGCGCGATCGGTTGCAGGAGACCTGCCGGCTTCGTCGGTGGTGTCTTGCGTCGTTGACATTCGTGGCACGAACGGACGTAGAGGTGGACAGTCTTCGGGAGCTTGGGCCAGTAGTATTTTTCTCGGATCCGTGCAAGAGTTCTACTGTAGCCAAGGTGACCAGATGTTGGGTCGTCGTGGCAGGCTTGGAAGATCTCTTCTCGAAGACTAGCAGGAATCACCAGGAGCCACGTCGAGTTGTTGTCCCCGAAGTTCTCTTTATAGAGGATACCCCTCCGGACGGCGAATCTTGGCAGGTCGCGTGAGAAGACTCGCGGAATCGTAGCCCCTCGTCCCTCCAAATGGTCGATCAATGCGCGCAGTTCAGGATCGTCCCGCTGGAGCGCTGCCATACCGTGAACGCTCACTGCCCCAAGAAAGTGATCGTCGTCGTCGTCGTCTTTGGCACAGCCGGTAGCTGACTCGACGGGGGCTCTGGACAGGCAGTCGGCGTCGCTGTGTTTTTGGCCTGACCTGTAGACCACGGTCACGTCGTACTCTTGCAGTCGTAGGCTCCACCGAGCGAGGCGTCCCGATGGGTCCTTCAGGCTCGCTAACCAACACAGCGAGTGGTGGTCGGTGACCACCCGAAAAGGACTCCCGTACAAGTACGGGCGGAATTTCGTGATGGCCCAGACGACGGCCAGACATTCCTTCTCGGTTGTCGAGTAATTGCGTTCCGCGTTTGACAGCGTCCGGCTAGCGTATGCGATCACGCGCTCCGCACCGTCTTGTCGTTGGACCAGTACCGCTCCGAGTCCTGTATTACTGGCGTCCGTGTGAACTTCCGTTTCGGCTGATTGGTCGAAGTGGCCGAGAATCGGTGGTGACTGGAGCCGCCGCTTCAGTTCGTCGAATGCCTGTTGTTGTTCTCCACCCCATTCGAAGTTCACGGCGTCTTTCGTAAGGTGCGTGAGCGGCGCAGAAAGCTTGGCGAAATCCTGAACGAATCGCCGGTAGTATGCGCAAAGTCCAAGGAATCTTCGGACAGCCTTTTTGTTGGTGGGCGGCGGAAAGGCAGCTACGGCGCGAGTTTTCTCAGGGTCAGGACTTACACCTTCGTTGCTCACAACGTGGCCCAGGAACTTCAGTTCGCCGTAGGCAAACCGGCACTTCGTCGGCTTCAGGGTGAGTCCTGCGGTCCTGATAGCCTCAAGAACGGCTCGAAGGCGTCGCAAATGCTCGTCGAAGTTGGCCGAGAATACCACGACGTCGTCGAGGTAAACGAGACATGTCTGCCACTTGAGGCCTGCCAGGACGGTGTCCATGACACGTTGGAACGTTGCCGGCGCTGTGCAGAGTCCGAAGGGCATCACCTTGAACTCATACAGTCCGTCGGGCGTGACGAAGGCAGTCTTTTCTCGGTCCCGTTCGTCGACTTCGATCTGCCAGTAGCCACTCTTAAGGTCCATCGACGAAAAGTACCGTGAGTGGCGCAGCCGGTCCAGCGTGTCGTCGATGCGGGGGAGCGGATACACGTCTTTCTTCGTCACCGCGTTGAGCCGCCGGTAGTCAACGCAGAATCGAAGCGTTCCGTCCTTCTTCTTCACCAGTACAACTGGAGAGGCCCACGGGCTGCTCGAAGGCTGAATAATGTCGTCGTTCAGCATCTCTTGTACCTGTTCCTGAATGGCCTCTCGTTCTTTTGGGGATACCCGGTACGGCGGCCGATGCACCGGGAGCGCTTCCTCGTTGGTAACGATGCGGTGTTTTGCCACTGGTGTCTGGCGCACCCTCGACGTCGTCGCAAAGCAGTCGCCGAACTCGGCGAGGAGGTCTCCGAGCTGTCGTCGTTCCGTGGCACTGAGCTTGGGGTTAACGTCGAGCTGCGGCGGTGGTGTACTGTGTGGCTGACATGGCGAGGGCTCGTCGGAGATCGCGGCGATTTCGGCGTCGGCCCGGAGTTCATCAACGTGTCCTGCAGCGGCACCTTTCGTGAGGTGCTGCGCCTCCGATCGAAAGTTCGTCACGAAGACCACAGTACGTCCATCCTGCAGCCTCGTTATGCCCCTTGCGACGCCTATTCCTCTTCCGAGAAGCAGTTGGACGCTGCCCTCCAGAAGGACTTTCCCGCGAGCAATCTGCATCGGTCACGACGGGCACCAGAACACTCGACCGTGGCGGCAGGTTCACGTTGTCCGCAATGACTCGGACGGCGGCTGGCGTCGTTTTGGATCCCTCCGGAGGTAGCACGGTCTTTCGCAGCGTCAACCTGTTTGCTCCAAGGTCGATCACGGCACCGTACTCACAGAGGAAGTCCATGCCAAGGATGACGTCTCTCGAACAGTCTTTGAGGACGACGAACTTATTTTTTGGTTGGCACGATGCTCTGAGTCTTCAACAAAAGGTCGTCGGGGAATGGGGCTTGCTGAACGAGTTCTTCTAGGGGTACGCTGCACGGGTTTCATACCCCGCACCTCCGCCAGAAATGTCACGAATTAAAGCGACGAGGAGGCGAAGAGTGAACTGAAAATAAAGGTTTAATGGGCCGAACTTGTGCCAACCAAAAATAAGTAAAGAACGAAAGAGCGTCAAGGAAGCAGAAAAGCAGGCGGTTATTCGGCGGCGAAACAGAGCGCGAGGGAGAATGACTCGACAAGGTCGCGGGCAGCTGCTTATCTAGAGTGCGTCGTTATCTCGAAAGTTCCGCAAAGAAAGTTCGAGCGTCACGCGCTCGGTGCGAGGATGAACTAGCACTTTCGAGAACAACAAAGCAAAGGGAAAGTTACAACTAGTGCGAGAATGAATGGGAATCTTCTAGAAGACCGTGACCGAGCGTTGCTTTCTCGGCTCTGCGGGCGGCAATATCACCTTTTTTCATACTCCTCCCCCCCCCCCGATATAATATATCGGTGGGGGTATGAAATGGCTATCTGAAGGAGTATATTGCCAAGATTATAATAACAAATAAATGTATGTACCGAATAAATGTTAGCAATAAAATAACACCAAGCTCAAAACAACAAAAGAAACGTTAATGATGTTTAATATCAAAAGGTGTTTTACATCGCTTAGCTCATGTAGATCACAAAAACTTTTTCGTTCGCAACACTCATAACTTTTGCGATGACTGAAAAAAAAAAAACTTTCGTTATGTTATGGTTTAAGAGCCAAAGCCAATAGACTGTTTTTTTACAAGGACATTATTAAGCAGAGAGTTGTACATAGTGAAAATACCAACTAGGCCCAACTTTCTACTTTAAAAGCAGAGAGTTCAAAATTTCAAACCGGCGATCACTAGCACTCTTTTAAATGACTTTCAAACTACTAATAAAACACTTTAGAGTGCAGGCAAGACTGTGAAGATTATAATTTATTACCTTAGACTGCAAAGCGGAAAAGAATCCTCCAGATTCAAGGAAATAACAACTGAAGAGAACCTCTCAAAAGCCACTAAAATACCTTATCTGCTCGATGTTTACTTACCCCCGATGCTGAAGTCACCGACCTCTCCACAGATATGGGTTTTGAGTACGTGACAACCGTATGATTCTTTAACATCAGTCGTGTTATCGGCAGACACATTGCTCTACATGGGACGACCCTTCCTTACCCTGCCTATAAGAGTTAACATTTTATTTTGCTTTATAATAAAACCAAAAAAACCTAAAAAACGTCAACACCACAGGCTCAGATGTTAGATTAAGAAATGATGGCATTGAGTCTGCTGTTCTTTTTTGATATGTTATTGTTAGAATAATTCTTATTTTGCTATTGGTATAATTTGAATAAATATACAAATGATTCTCGGGACGCACCATTTTTTGTAATGCCCCACTGGAACACAACTTAAATAAGATAAAATAAACAAATTAAAGCGACAAAAAGCTAACCACAGCAATCAAACAAAAATCATTGCCTTGTACCAGCACATGCGCGAGAAGAGGTAATATCTCAACCGTAAACTCTAAAACAACGATCTCACTTTTTGAAAACACTATCGCGGAGCAATGGAAGACCATAAGAGGTGCGAGGACTTTACAGGATCACTTAAAATATTGCCTTAAACTTGTTTTTTAAACGCAGAGATCAATTATTGCCAACCACACCTTGACCCCGTGACGTAAATTTATCCTCAAAATGTAGTGAGACATTTATGCCACCTCTCATGATGTTATGCGATGTCAGGTCAGGTGACAATGTAGCGTCACGTCAAATAGCTACCCAATTTAATCTAAAGTCAATGACGTCAATTTCTTCGGTAAGTCAGGATGTCTACCAAATTAAACAACCTGCTATTTACGCCCCCCCCCCAACGTAAACTCCAAACGCTTTTTAATGTCTCCTAAACAAAATTGAGCGGTCAATTCTTTTATTCTGCACTTTGTCAACTAGGGTTCTCTAGAGTAAAAACATAGCTCAATTTAGTTTTAAGGTAATGAATGTACTTTCAATATTAAAGCAAAGGAATAATACGCCAAACCGTGTAACATGTAGCACAGCAAAGATTGTGCATGAAGAATATATATTTCCGACATACAAATCAAAGAGGGGCGGGGAAGGAAACTACCAGCCACGTTCGCTTTGTGCCAGTTCTTTCCCCTTAACTAACTTAAAATAAAATCCAGAAGAACCAAGAATACCGCGGTAATAATCAACTTTATACTGGTTACATAGTTTCATTAAAATAACAATGTAAACTTGTTTTCTTAATTCTGATTAACCCTGGAAGCACAATAAGTCTTGAGTGGGCATTAAACGTTTTTTCATGATTTGCTACACTTATACTCGCTTTGGATGGTTTTTTATAGCTGCACACAAAATACACACCGGTGTTCTCATGTCTTATTTCGATATTCAAGACAGGTGTAAATTTATTCCAAAGATGCGCGTAAGAGGTGTACGCTTTAATAAAAAAAATTTCACTGGGTTATGCTTTCAGAGAGCACTCGGCTTCAGTCTTAAATTCCTAATATTATTCAATTGCGAGGAGCGCCCTGTGGTAACCGAACTAATTGCAAGGAGAGCACGTCTGTCGTCCTCGCTAGGTTATTTATTGACGTCTATACATTGTTGTTACATCCCGTACCGCTGAGCTATCCCTTGGTGCGCTATGAGTTTATGATCCACCCCGTGATGTCGGGGGTCCACGTGGGGAGCTGGGTTTCGTCATTTCGGCGTCAGATGCGCGCGCAAACAGTCGCATGCGGACGATGGAATGCAGGCAGCCGACGGTTGCACGCGGACCAAGTATGCTGAACTATATCTGGCTCGCCCTCATTGGTCCCCTACTGGACTAAGTATTTCTCCCTGCCGACCGTATGAAGTATCGTTCCTTTCCAAAGACAGTCGCGCGCTATTGCGGGAAACCGTCGGCGACATGTGATACTTAGATAATACCGGACAAAAGCTCACTAGACAAGAGCTCACCGGACAGAAGCTCATCGGACAAAGCTCCCTGGACAAAAGCTCACGCCATTTGTTACGGACCCGGACGAAAGTTTGCCAGGAAAAACTGTCATGTTTGTCTGAACACGAGCTCGGACAATATAGGTTCATGCGAACGGCACTGAAGTGCAACGATAAATGAATCTGGCAGGCACATGGATCGTGGATTAGAGGTGAAACAAGTTTATCGATTGGTTAGAAGCGAATGCAGTCCACCACTGCTTCCAGCAGTCTTGGACAATCTTGGTGCACCTTCAGCTTTCAGTGACCTAAATTTTGATGTCAAATCTTTGCTTCTGTGCCTTTTATAACTTGGATTCTGTGTTTTCAAAGTTTATTTCTGGTGATATGAGGAGGTTGTTTTACTGAGTTTACTTATGTTTGATTCCCAATTGTTCGAAACTTGCAGCTTCATTTATCTGGGTTATTGTATTTTCAAAATAAAAATTAGAAACATCCGGAAATAAGTTTAAACCTAATTCGTGCAAAAATACTGACAGGTATCGAGATGTATTTCCGTACTTAAATTCGGCATTGGGACTCTTGCGATAAGCAGTTCTAAATGTGCCACGAGAAATCTTTATAGCATGTCTTACCACAATAAACGTCAGCAGTTTGAATAGCGAAAGACTTATAAAATATTCAGGGGCCTTTTCCATCCTATGAAATCTACATGATCACATATTTCAACGTCATAAAAAACAAACGCCTTTACCCTATAAGAAGAACAAATGGTGTGGTCCAAGCTGGAAATCCGAACAGTGGCTTTTGTCGTGCTCCAGCAGTACCTTTTCCCATTGCACTGAACAAAACTTGACAAGATAAGCCGGTAAACTTCTGTTGTGAGTAGTCCAGGATAAATAAAAGCTGAATCGACCTTTACCTATAATCAGTAGTCGTGTGCTCTGACACACTTTATTCCCGAAATGCAGTTCCTTTTTTTGCTTTTGATTTTGCCATTACGAATTCGACATTCGGAGTATTGCAGGTAAATTTGATTTGCCGGAAATTTTACCGTTGAGTGTTTGCCGGAGTTTGTAGGGTTTATCAGAAAGCACAGAACCCTATGTATGGCTTATCTGTTTACACCATTGCACGGCATGGCTCCGATGTGAAACCAGCTATCTTAAACAGGTTGCAATTTTTACCCCATCCGTAATTTCGCGCAGCCCGTGTTTCGCCCGCGTAGCCAAACAAAAGGTGTGAGGTTTTGTACGGGTCTGTGATGAAACGGTGAAGCCTTTATGCGATGAGCTTTTGTCTTGTGACCTTCTGTCCGGTAAGCTTTATACGGTGAGCTTTTGTTCGGTTACCGTCCTTTTTATGTGGCCGATGGAATACGTTGGACGGCGGATACATGTTCCTTGATTGGATTCCCGCCGAGCCCTTTGGTGAATATCACTAGTTTCGATAAACTGTGCCTAGTTCCGTTTATGTAAAAACGATAAGGAATGTAACTGAAATATTTTAGATGAGTTATCCGATTGTTTGATCGCATAAAACAAAGGTTAAACAATTGCTGAAAGACAATATTTGGCATCGCGATAAACCAAACTTCTGGTCTGCAAATATCCTGTCGGGTAGGCTAACCACAACGATTATTTGTGCTTTCAATCCTTATAAATTACCCATAATTAACTATACTTACTTTATGTTGCCTTGGCGTGTGTGTAACGCTTTTTGACATACTTGAGCGCTAAGTATTTCGCGCGACATTCTACCTAAAAACATTCTGAGCTAAAAATTCTATGCATACTAATATTCAAAATATATCGCCTGAAAAGTCTAAAATTGAGCTAACACGCGAGAAATGCATTATACGCTCCTGCCGTTGAAACCACCATGCTGGTGGACGACCCTGCTCTCTTAGGCTGAGCGTTTGGAGGAGGTACCAGAGACCCGTCCATGTTTAGACCACCAGACGCGTAGTCGGTCTCAACTTCTGTGTCAGATCATATTGGAGAAACCTTGCTAGCTGTATTCCTTAGTACGAGAATTCCTCATGGGCATTTATTGAATAAAATATTCGGTTAACATTCGGCTTTTTATTACCTTTTATTGCAAGTCATATAACCCAGCAAAGTATAGTTATATTGGAATAGGCGAACATTGTTAAGTACCTCAAGACGACCATTCACTTTTTGCGTCATGTCTAAGTAACTGGTCACTTGCACAAATTACCCTCCCTGTTCTATCAACGTTATCATCTTACACTACTAATATTACTTTGAGGCAGTGTGTCGAACCGCAAAAAATACGGGTTCGGTTACGGTTCAGGTTCAGGTAAACTCATTTTGTTCCGGTTCAGTTCCGGTTCGATTATATTCGATCCGCGAACCGGTTCGCGAACCGGTTCCGGGCGCTGAACCGGTTCGCGAACCGGTTCGGAAATTATAAATGACAAATTGCAACATCAAAATAAATTACAAATAAAACATCTGAAATCAGCACATACGAAACGGGATACATCGTCGAAACTAGTAGTGCATAACGTTTATAAAAGCCTGTAGCCAATGCAAGCGGCAAACAACGACTGTCTGATGACAGGGCTGTCTGTCACGGGCGCTAACTCCAGCGTCTGCTGAGCGTTGGTTTGAGCGCACGCGCCCGCTTGAGTCCCATGACTACGCTGGGCAGGCGACGGAAGCAACAGAAGCTCGGCAGATCCTTTGTCAAATTCGAAAGTGCGCGCAGCTTTGCTTCTCCGCGAGCGACTAGGGTTTGTATCCCTGTTTTTTTCCCCGCATTTATCGAGTTTCCGGTACGAAAAAATACGGCATGTAAATCTTGACACTTCATAGCTCGATATACTCTGACCAGTGGTTGGGGCAGCGAAGAGCAGATATAATTCATGAATGCTCATTTCAACTGTAAATAAAATTTCTTTCTCTCCCTCAAACATTATCAAACTCCACAGCCTTTTCTTTTCTCATTCCGATCATTCCGATGGAAGCAAGCTTCAAGAACTCGCGCGTTCTAGAAACGTGTTATGAAATGAGCACACAGCAGCATTTAGGATTTACGAGATTGTAAGAAAATAAAATCCCGTGACGCGATTTTTTTTTTTTGCACAGCCTTCCAATTCTTTTTTTCGTGCAAGCCGCGACCAGCGCAATACTGGTTCCTATGTCAAGATTCATGGATGCAGCGTTTGTCAAGATTCATGGATGCAGCGTTTATATTCCTAAGACTGAGTGGAGAAGAAAAATATGTAAGCGTGGTGTGTGTCAGTTGACGTCACTTAAAAAACAAATGGCATTGATAGCACATTCATTGTCAACAGCGCGTGGCCGAACCGTTTGACATGAGCCAGTAACCGTTATTTTTTTTCCTGTTCAGTTCCGGTTCGGGTTCATCGCGATAACAATATAACGGTTCGGGTTCGGGTTCAGTTCCGGAAAAAATACCGGTTCGGTTCTGGTTCCGGTTCGACACCCTGCTTTGAAGTAGACCTGTAAAATTGAAACATACGCGAAATACTAAGTGGATTATCTGACCTTGTTTTTTTTCTATTTTGAGCAGGTCTTAATTGTGTTGATCATCACTCTCTAAGACAACAATCTACTGACGCTAAAACGTAACGCAATTGCGGCCATTACGCAGGCGAGCTGGTGGAATTCGAGACTGGCAAAAGGAGACATTTGTTTTACAGTGGAGTAGGAAGTAACAAAGACAAACAGCTTGTCTAACTCAGCTAATAATTTTAATAAACAAACCTCCTTATCTACAGAGCTACAACCGTCTAAGAGCCCCAAACATCCTGCATTTCAATGTCGTGCGCACATCCTTCACAGACATCACAAAACAAACAATGTAAGGCCAACTACAAAGCACAACCGCCTGTCAGTTTAGACAAAAAGCTTCTAGACGGCCACATAGTCACAGAAAGATATACAATGCTTTTGGTTGATTGCACAGAAATATTCTGGACTTGCATTTAAAAAACACCACTAAAATAATTATTAAAAAAACGTTCTCTAGCTGTGACACACAGCCAAGGTTGCACCACTGACACATCATCTACGCAGTGATTTTTTCTCTAAGAGGGTGCTGACTGAACATAATTTTTCTTTTATGCCAAAAAAGAAGGAAGTTGGCTAACAATAGAACAAACACGTTCAACTTAACTATAATAAAAGTGTAACGGATAAGGAAAACATAAAGTTTTATGTTTACCTAAACATCGCGTTCCTACTTCTAGTTTACCTGAAATACCATCAAAGGCAACAATGTCACGTGTTGGGCTAGTTGGTTTTTGGTGAACATCTTGGGAAGAAACAGCGTCAAAGAAACTAGGACAATAGTAAAATAACAAACACGACATGTCGTGTTTGTTCTCTTACTCTTGTCCAAATTTCTTTGCCGCTGTTTCTTCCCAAGCTGTTTACCATCAAATGGACAAACAAAACAATTGAAAAAATTATAACCAAAAGAATGCGCCGCTAGAGCTCCAAAACTATTTTGAAGTACTACCAAGCTGGAAAGAGGCCTGACTGATGCAGTTTCCTATTGTTCTTATCCAGATTGTCTCTCAGGACTCTCTTCGTGTTTTCTACCTCTATGTGTACTATTTCAGTTCCTGACCATCGTACACTACAATGTCGCATTCCTCTTCATGTTTAGCAAAACCAGAATTTTCTGCATTATTAAAAAAACGAAATAATATATACGGCGAATTCGGAATTAGATAAACATGTGAACTAATAAAACAATCGTAGTGAACCATGGTCAGGAACAAAAATAGTCATCTAAGATGTAGATAACTCAAAGAGGGTTGAAGGAGAGAAAATCCGGATGAGAACAATAGAAAATATATCAGGCAGGCATCTTTCAGCAAGGTAGTATTTAAAAAAGAAAAATAATTTGTAACTCTTGTTGCGCATTGATCTGATTGCTTATTTGTTGCAGTGTTTTTTTTTCCGTCAGCTTGGTAGTCTTTTCTGTATACTAGAAATGAGCGAGCGAGGTTTTGCTTGAACATAGACTTTTATGCCTTCCCTAGCATTTTCTGGTTTTGTATAATTAGGTTAATTGTTTTATTTTTATTATCGGTCGAGGTTTTTAATTGTTTTGTCGAAATAAGAGAAAAAAACGTTTTGTTCAGTCAAGACTTTATTAAAAATAGCACTGTGTGTATGATGCGTCAAGGGTGCAACCTTAGTTGTGTGCCACCGCTAAACAGCTTTTTTGTTAGTGTGGATTTTAAATGCAAGTTGAGAAGCTTTATGTCTGAGTTAACGAAATGCAACACTATGTGCGCGTGTTGTAGTTCAAAAGAATTATGTATTTTTTTCAGATATCTAGCGGTTTGAGGTTTTTTTTTGTCTGAACCGAAAGGTAGCTGTGCTTATTTTAGGGCTTCGCTTAGTCTTTTTGTGATGTGTGTGATTGTTGTGCGCGCGACCTTAAAAAACTGGATGTTCGATAGTTTTGTGGCGGTTGTCGTTCTGTATATAAGGTGGTTGGCTGAACAAGACTATTAGTTGAGTTAGAGACGATGTCTGTCCCTATTACTTTCCCTTTCACATTAAAAAAATTTCTGCTTCTGCGCCAGTCTCAGGTTACAATATTCGTGCTAAGATATAGTGCCGATTAGATAACGGTTTAGTGAAATCATAGTTTTTCATACCTCCGCCAATGAAATTTATTGCAGGTTATGTCAAGGTGCATATTACAGATATTATTATAAAATAATATATGTAACAAACTTGTCTTAGCATTCAAAAATGAGCAATTGCAAAAAGCGTGAATGATAGGTATAAGCACACTGTATTTTATACCGCTTAACACTTCTCGATACAAATGTTCATGTATTACAAATAAACGAACGACTGTTTGCTATAACAAATACACCTTATGTCAATTATAGATCCACCAGTGCACAGCATATTGTGCATCGTACGGGATCGTTTCATTCTAGATTTTTAAGAATTGACTAGCTAGAACAATACTCTTATAATCTATTTTAATAACACTTTAGCCCCGATGTGTTAAGCGACCCTGTAAGAATTTTAAATCCCCCGGCCCTTTAAATCCCCTTCAGCCCTCCAGACCAATCAGCCTTCGGGACCTCTAAGCCCTTTAACCCTGTAGACACCGAAGTCACGTTGAACCCTAACCAAAAAGGCAGTTTAAAGATATTATATAAGTTTATTTCAGACATTATGATTTGTATGCATGCTGTATTTCAAAAAGACGATAAGAACCAGCGCGTATTCCACACCGGGCGGAACCATCTGTCGGCGAAAGCAATCTGATCAAATAGTGAACAAGAGAGCTGCTTGTAAAAATGTGTTTCGAGGTAGTAACAATGGGTTAATGCCTAAATTGTTTGGTAGGTCAACTAACAAAACCAGTAGGTTCACCACACGCCTCATAGACAATATATGTAGAACTTTTGCAAAAACAGCGAACGCAAAAACAAGGTCCCGCGTCATTGAATAATCCAAAGCACTCTTTATTGTGTCGTCCCAGATGCTGTCGTGGTGGCATGTCCGGCGTTTTTTCGCTAACTGGTTGATACTTTGAAGCCGGACGGACAAAAGGGGTGCAAGGAATGCGGCATTGAGAGACCTCCTTGATACGCACACTGAGCTGCTCTTGAAGTTGGGTCATACGCATGGTACGGGAAACAAGATTGAGCGTCCGATATTTGAGGCCGCTTAAATAAAATAAAAAAACGGCTTTCCGACACACATATTCCTATGAATCACGTGATCCCTACTACATCCCCGTTAAGACGATATTGTTGGGTGGCGTGCTTGCACATAAAAGATTAGAACAAACCCCCCTGACCTTTAAAAAAAACTATAACGGGTTTCTTACACCCATTAAAATTCTCGAAAGGTGCGTGAATCCCATTACAAAACTACGACTGACATCTCAGACGATTAAACAAATTTCACGGTGTACGTGAAAACATTTATTAAATCCTGACAGGTATTAACATTTTTCTATCAGGGTAGCTAAATATATGACCCTGTGTAACATAAAGAAACCTCGTATTATATGAAACTATCGGAGATATTATCTATGTATCGGGCATGCTGATCTTGGTTTCCTATACGCGACCGGCATTGGTATTGTTTGTTATTTCGCCTGAAAAAGGAATCTAAAGCAATTCTCGATTAGGGACGCTTAAACTATAGAAGCTTCCCTGTTGGAAAATCTTGATGACGGAAAGATGATGGAAAAACCTCATACAAGCGTAACCGTAATATGGGACATCCTATACCAGCGAAAAGGCGGCTCCATCATAGTGGATTACGGCGGAACGATACAGCCGGTCGGAACCATACAAGCGTGTCGTATTATGGGACATCCTATACCAGCGTAGTGGAATCGATGTCGGAACCATGTAGGCGGACGGAACCATACAAGCATAACGTAATATGGGACATCCTATACCAGCAAAAATGCGATACCAACATGGTGGAGCCATATGGCTTCACCATGCTGGTATCGCCTTTTCACTGTTATACAGGGCGATTTTTTTAAGCTTTACATATTTGTTTAAAAAGGTCGTGAAAGCTACACTTCTGTGGTTTGTGCAGGTTAGTTATACGGCCAGGGGTACGTAGTATAGGGGCCTAATCGTAACGATCAGTCGGATAATTAAATACAATTTGTTAATTAACTTTTTAATTACTGAAAATGAACACATGGTTTCAATTAGAAACTTGATGAGAGTCATCGAAAACCACTAAATCAACTCTTTTTAGAAGGATATAACGCAGGGGTAGCATTTTACGCGTTCTGTAAAAACGCTTTATTTGGATCCGTTTCTAGGTTTCGGTTTCTTATCGGAGCGCATCTCTGCGCCCACGGTCCTGTTCCCCAGGGGTTTAGTCGCGCAACACACGTGCGCCCTGCTTCCCTCCATCCTACGAGGGAGGCGAGGAGGTGGCTTCGCACTGCAGCCACTGGTCAGCAGTATCGCAGGTGCAAAGATGCGCTCTGATAAGAAACCGAAGTCTGGAAACGCGTCCAAATTAAGCCTTTTTTTTAGAACACCGTAAAATGCTGCTTCCGTCTTATATATTCACGAAAAGAGTTGATTTAGTGTTTTTCGATGATGCTTAGCAACTTTCTAATTGGAATTATGGGTCTATTTTCACTAATTAAAAATTTAAGGAACATATTATACTTAAAGGGAAGCTAGAGTGGTTTTGTATTTGAGGAAACACATTTAAATCTTCTTCATTTGACCTCCAGAATCTCAAATATCAAAATTATTTGGTAATTTGGTGAATCGAGGCTGCATAGAATCATTTTTAAAGTATCACTGGAGGCACTCTTTCCCTGAGAGTGACGTCACAAAAGGAGCTTTCGAAATCTCTGCTCACGCATCTTCAGCGCCAATCAAAGCTATGCACGCACACGCTATTTTTAAAAAAGGGGAAAAAAGACATCACGACTGGTGCCAGTGCGGGAGAATACACCTAGAAAGTTTGCGATTGGACGCGCGGCCCTCAAGCGACACATGCTTGGCAGCTGAAAGATCCCCTTACGACGTCACTACTGGTCGGATGTTTTTTGTGTTTTCTCAAGTTTAGTTATATCTTTGGAGAAAACGAACGTGATATTCAGATTCACGGGATAAAACTACACTAGAATCAACCTCCATCTAGTTTTCTGAAAGAAGTCTTGCACTTCCCTTTAATAAGCCGACTCATCATTACAATTAGCCCTTTATACCATGCCCCCTGGCCATATAACTCACGTGCACAGACCGCGTAAGTGTAGCTTTTACGGCCTTTTTTTCAACAAATCTGTAAAGCATACAAAGAACACCCTATAGCATGTCCCCTAATACGATACGACTGTATGGTTCCTTCCCCACTTGCATCCTTCGGGAGAGACTCGCAGACATCCAGCGTTCCATTGGAATGCTGGATGTCAGCGAGTCTCTACATCAGCGATTGGTTTGAAACAAGCATGATGTTTGCACACAAATAAGCTCTTGTCCGAGGTCCTCGAGGAGCACTAATAGCAGTGGCGAAATGTAGTGACGTGGTAAATTTGGTAGCAAGTATTTATTTCTAGAAGAATTGCATGCAGCAAAGCTTAACTTTGCTCAAAAGATGATAATTATAAATTCAATACTGAACAAAGGTGTCCCTTGAGCTGTCAGGCCAAACTCCCACTCTTGCCACTCAGGAGTTCCTAACTTGTGCGTAGAGGATCAGCACAACCCAGATTTGTGCTGCGAGCGCACCTGCGATATAAAAATTGAATAAACATGAGATGAAAAATAAAAGACGTTTTACAATTCTCTGTAATCGCGAAATTAGAGCGCAGATCTTGAGGAGGAGGATGGGAGGGTATGCCACTCCTCCCCCTCCCTCCTCCTCTTCTGCTCCCTCCCATTTAGCGGGAAATTTCCCTAAATTTAGCAGGAAAATTTTCTCACTAAATTTAGCAGGGAAATTGATGTCACGTGACCTCAACACCAATTCAGTTTTCCCACTAAATGTAGCGGGGAAAATGACGTCACATGACTTTGTGTCACGTCAGCCAGAAACAAACACAGTTTCTCCACTAGATTTAGCTGAAAAATTAATGTCAAATGACCTCTACATTAATTCAATTTCCTGCCAAGTTTAGCGGGGCAGTTATGCCGATGGCGACGCCGCGAAACGGGCACCTAAGAGCTGCGCCCTAAAAAACTAAATGCCTCACATGAAATAAAGTGATAATTAGAGATAAGACAAAGAAAAGAGAATCTAAGATACCGCTTTAATATCATTCCTTTTGTCCGTTCTCAAATATTTTGATTTCAAGAAATGTTTATCTCTTTATTCATACCCAGAGAAACCTCCCCAGTTTCAGCATGAATGCAATAAATCAGTGCAGACTAGACCTTGTAAACCGTAATCCACATGAAAATGAATGTTTGCCACATAGTCTTGCATGAGTCGGTGGCTCAGATCTCTAAATACATTTGTAGTGAGGAACGTTCTTGAATAAAACTTTTGGGCTTTGAATTTGACAGTTTAAACATCCATAAGGAACACTGTATGCCACTGATTGTTTTGTGACATATCAGAAATGGCGCAGCACTGTCATCCTTGCATACCTAACAAAAGTTTGCATTTTTTTAGCATGGCATGTGCTATTCTGATACCCATACAGCCCTCTTTCACAAAATTTCGTCTATAGAGCTCTTTCTTGGTTCTTAACTCACATGACAGATTCGGTAGCTTGAATTCTCACTCGGCATCAACACTTCTATATATTGATGTAATAGTGAAAGACAAGATGTATGGGCTTGAGTACGGCTCGACAAGCACAGATGTGAAGAAAAGTACTGCCGAAAACTCAAATGTCAAAATAAAAATTATTAGGTAGAATGCGAATACAATTATAGATATGGTCATGAATACAGTTAGCACATTCAATAAGAAGAATATGTGTTAGACGCACACTCAAAGAAACCTGTTGCATTTATATTCATGCAAATTACTTCGGAGAACCAAGCGCTGCAGTCTCGAGAGGGAGTTCGGTGAATGATTCTACCGAAAATGAGTGTAGACGGAAAAAGCAGTTTGATCTGCGACAATGAGCATTACATAAGTGGCATGTCATTATTACTGTTACAGTGCCGACTGTTTCAAACTGTCTGTCGCGTCATTCGTTGAGTTCCCTCCGTACATTACAAGGTTTGGCTCTCTCGCATGCTTTGCGAGGAAGTTGATGAACTGGAAATATCTAGCGTAGTTCTAGAAAAACTATTTCCAGAATCTTATCTCAGCATCACAAAGAATATAAAAAGTTTCTAGAGACAAGGTTAGTGCAGGAGTTGAATAAAAGAAATACTTAGTTCTGCGAAACCATCTTGCCGTAGTAAACGCATAAAGTTCCCCTAAGTAGAGCTAGTCATTACGGACGATTGTGCCCATTGCATACCATAAAAATTTAATTTGCGACCTACAATATTTACAGGCTCAACCAACTCCGAATAAGTGGAACACTTGACATTAAAGATTGGTCTCACCATGACTGTCTGCAAACATCCACATAATAATTTCCATGAACCTATGTATTTCAAAAAACTATTTGGTGCGAGCTGTTTAAAACACCATAACACTTTTTAACACTAATAGAAAGCATGTCGTGGGCCACAACTTAAGCAGTTTTCACTTCATTATGAAGGGCAATTACACATATGTGAACCATGAATATAGGCCTGCACTGAATTGTTTTCTTAAGCTGAACGTGCTATGCTCTGTTCACTATATAAATCTTTGCAGAGCTGACAATGTGCAAGTTCCTGTTTTTTTTATATTTCACATCTCCCGACTGCTGGGCGCGATAGGTACATAAGACTGATGACACCAACGTAACACAATGATTATTTTAAGAATTTGTTCGGGTATAGCACGAGCGAAGCCATCTGCGAGAAGTTATTTCTGTGACACCGTCAAACTTACATCCGCGGGCTTTTAGGTTCACATGTTAATCATGTCTGCAGACTCCTTTTTGTAATTGGAACTCCATCCAACCCAAGATTTGAATATGTGTTTTGCATTTTAGGCTTAGTAGTGCTTTTGCTGTTTCACTTAAAGGGGGACACTGGCTATAGGTTGATACTTCTGAACTACTCAAGTGGTCAGAATAAAATTTGCAGGGGAGATTTAACTTCAGATGTAGGCGTACTGTGGAAACTTGCAGCTCTCTAAGATAATTTTACATACCTGCATAAGAAGATGTGTCACTCTTCGTTAAGATATCTATGATATGCAAATGAAGCTATAAAGCATCATTTTAACTGCTTGAATATAAAGTGGGAGATGTGGAACTCCGGGCTATCTAGTTTTTTAAGTCAAATGTAAATATCTTAGGAAGAGTGATTACCTCAAAGTATGGGATGCATATCTGTCCTATGTCAATTTTTGAAAACAGTTTTGTCTCGATGAGGACTGGAACTTAAAACAAAATAAAGCAGATAGCCCGATTCCCCAGTAAATTTCAGTTCAGATACATCTTGACTGTGGTATCAGAAACAATTTACCTTCGAACAAAAGTATTTCTTTGCATGAAATTTGCAGCAAAACGTGGAACTGAGAAAAATGTGTTCTAACATTGAACTCCATTACTTTCTTACTGCCTCACAATGTGCTGAAAATATTTTATATCAACGTAACTATTTGGTGCATGGTTATGAAATTTAGTGTAAGCGTGCATGATTGGGTTCTAAAACCAAAAACCTCAAAACTAGAAATGAATTTTTTTTTATACTTTTTAAACTTAGGCTTATACCCTCTCCCGCCCCTCTTAAGGATTATGTAAGAATGCTTATTTCGAGTAGCATACCTAACACCTGGTCGGCACGGCGACTCCCCTGTCGTGACGCTAATCAAAAGTCAAAGGCAGGGAGATACTGCGATGCTCTTGTTGCTAGGATTACCTCCCCATGGTCCTGGCCAGACCACAGAAGAAGATTGAGTCCAAGCTTGTGGCCACTCGGATCTCCAGATCTTGAGGCACCCAAGTAGCTGAAAATAAAAACAAATCACACTCAAGTACTTGGCAGAGCTACATTACAATGGCTAGCATATTCTTTCATGATCAGCACATAGATCCTTTTATTTTTATACTTTGTACTTGTACCTATTAAAAAACTGCTCCTTCACTGCCACAGCCATAGTCACCCCCGAGGACAAGGCCATGTAGGCCTTGAAATGATGGGTACCTAATTAAGGCAAATGATTAAATGCGTTCGTTTAACTCTCTTTCGCCCCAACCTGAGAGATTTCTGTCGAATATTCACATTCAACTGTAAAGACTATAAAAAAACTACTACTGCAATGCAGAGCCGTATATTGGGAGAGTTTGGCAAGTGGGTGTGGCGACGAAGGCGCCAGAGAGGAGGAAAGAGAGGAGAGCGCCAAAGAAGCGAGAGAGAAAGAAGGCAGCAAAGAGGAGACGACCGCCATTTTGATGCAACGCTGTCGGCGCGGAGCACTGTTGAGGCTATGCGTCGTCTGCTACAAGCTTATTTCTTTTTCGCCTGAATAAAAATTTGCGTTCAAACATGAAGAAACTTCATTCTTTAGCTTTTTAAGCCACCGAAGAATAACACTATATCATTTTATTGCCAGAGCCTGCCAAATAAAAGGAAAGAACCGCAATTTGAATATCGATCCCATCGCCGGCAAATGAATGAAAATGGCGGCCTTCCCCGCGCAGCTGGGAGCAGCCGAGAGTTCACGCGCATGCGCTCACGCCTCTCGCTCTGTGCCGTGGGCTGATTGGCTCACTCGGGAGGGGACACTACGGTAGCGAAATCATAGACTGGCCAAACCCTCCCAATAAATGGCTCTGCTGCAATGGAAAGATTTTCCTACCCTCATGCTCAACAAGTGTCGACTGGGGATACAACTCCAGTTCATACACTTACTGAGCATGAGGGTAGAGTGTACCAGCAGAGGGCAGGTGTCTGGATAGAAAGAGTTTAGTTGGCGCACCAAGAGGCTAACCGATAAAAATGGGTACTACTCTGAGAAAAATGACAAAAAAGCGCGGATCTCGACTTGGCACTAACAGCGGCACACAGTATCTATTTTACTGACTAAAGGGTACTCAATCATTATTTTCAGCTAACTAATCAAACTAAATATTCGTCCCGGCTTGCGTTTTAGGAAAATCTCTAAATTTACAAGAACTATTAAGACAACGGCTTAAAAAAAGCAATGGCAAAACCAACAATCGAATTTGCCTGCTCTCCAGTAACACGACATCTATGGCAGGCAGACCTGCAGAATGAGCAAGCAGTCTAAAAAACAGAGTATGTCCTATGTATAATTTTTTTTCGTGCTGCAAAGCAAGCGCTGGAAGGAGGTTTCACAACATTAACCAAATTTCTTGCAATCAGTCGAGAAAAAGTTAGAGCAGTGAACTTGTCCTTGCCCCCGGCATAACGTTTTAGTATTGCCCGTGGAAACTCAAATAAATATGTAAATAAAAACAAAAAAGACTAACCCTCATAAAAAAATCTGTAACTTTGGCAAAGAAAAGTTATCTTGACACAAATATGTGGGATACAGTTGTACATCGTCCATTCGTGTGCTTAACCAATTTTGAGGCAAATCGGCGACACTGAAAAGAAAACGCCCGAGTACCATTAAGAGAAAGACAAAAAGGATGCATACCTACACCAGAAAACTTTAGGACGACCACGGGCAGGAAACTCTGGTGATGCTCTTGAAGTGACTCCCTGCAATGGGCCTGCGCAGACCACAGAACAAGATCAGGCAGAGCTTGCAGCCATAAGGTGCTTCATACCATGAAGTTCCCGAAGCAGCTGCAATTGGAAGTAAAGTGCATTTCATTTCTCTGCAGAACAGAGAGTTTAATAGCTAGCATGCATTCATAAGGTGATACTGTCATGAATGCACAGACTTTTCAATGCAGCACTATATCACCAAATTGTTAACCGTGCCGGGCAACACTCAAAATTGGAAGCATTATTCCAAACTATCTCAGCTTAAAGTTAACCATGGCAGAAGCTTCAAGCCATCCTTGCAAATTCAGTGCAGAAAGCAAGCCATGTGACCTTCTAGTTGGACGCCATGGTACGTCGAGCTTATAATCATGTGTCACGCCGTTTTTGCTGCAATGGCTTGTAGGGTCAAAAGTGGTCCAGCTTAAAGAGATACAAAGTATAGACGTTTGTGAGCGGGGCCCTGGCCTAGTCTTCAGTTACATTGCGAGGTAGGTACTCAGACGTTCAAACCGGGATGTTTGCTGCCTGTAACCACGCGACCAGCTTGTGCCCAGCTATTGTTCGAGTTGAGTACATGACCTCGACAGTGCCGTTATTTGACAAGCAGTTTTACAAATGTTAAAAATGACTGACTTACTGAGAGACTGCGTCTCAACGACTAATGACTTGGGATACCTAACTGAATACTGATATATTAACTAAATGCAAAACAATTATCTGGCAGCCATTATATTTTTCAACAGGCTGGGTCGACTCCTCATTTAGTCGAAGGAGTCGATGCGTAATAGGACAATACAAACAAAAATATTCCTTAGAATTCCTTTTGCACCCCCAAATGATGTGTTTTTGAAGGCAATATACACAAGACACTTGATTTAGAAAGTGCCTCAACTGTACAAATGCATATGCAGTAAGGGCACTCGCCAAGCCTATTCTTCTCAGCTCTGTCCAGGTTAAGCCGAGTTAGAGTATAGAAGTACACGCTCACTGACAGAATGAGAAAGGCAAGGAGAAGTCTCCGTTGTTCCGCCACCAGCCCGCCTGCTACCTTGAATGACGTTTCAGCGTCTTATGAGCCTCGAGTGAGCACGGTGAAGCACGCATGGTGAAGCAACCGAACACCACCCTGGAGGGCTTGCCCGGACACTTCTCCGGGTACAGCCAGACTTGAGACCAGCTGAAAGATAACCGTCCCAGCGAGCAACTCACTAAACAACTTTGGACCCACATCACCCGTAACATCATCCCGCCACCCTCACCCACAAGCTCCATTTCAACATCGTCAGCACCTCTCTGTCATCTGTACACAATCTCATCCCATCGTCATTAGATGCGGCGCCGCAGGCTTTCATGGTATGGGCTCCTTGCCTTTCTGCGGCGCCGCGGTTCTCCTGAACCAAAATAAATATTATTATTATATTATTATCCGTTCAAAGTGAGCTGAAAAGTAGAAGCGCGTGCTGGAGGACGCCCAGCCATTCTCTTTTTGTCATTGGCTATACTACATATTTTTAGTATGACATATTTTTAAGTGAGAAAAAGTATTGCAAATATGCAGTCCACCTTTGACCATAATACAGAATTCTGATAAAGATAACAACAATGTATGCGTATTGCCATCCACCATTTTCCAAATAAGTGCTCCCGCCTATCGGAACATCTACACATGTGGTGCGTGAGTGGGTTCAGGACTGAGAGGCTAGAAAACAAAGCGCTCACAAGGCTTGTCTGGCCCTTTCAACCATGCAGGTACATTCGACGAAAATCCCTGATTCCTAGCCAAATTTTTTTAGAATGAGCAAATATTGTCCACGCTTGAGGTAGACCACTGAATCGTGATTCCCCAGAATGTGTGAATCCTTCTTCAAACTCCGGTACAACCTGCAAATGAACTCTGTTGTGCTGCGGCACGCATCCATGCTGCCTGCTTCAGAGGAAAACCACTGTTTGTGTTGAAGACGACATCCCACAACGTACAGGCAACAATGTTTAACGAACTAAAATAAAATTCATATCATTCAATAGACACAGATAGGCTCACAAAGTGATGACACCATGATTGTTGTTGTTGGTTTTACTCTTGCATACAAACAAAAATGACCTCCTCTTTTCTCCGATGTACAGTTAAACCCCTTATCTTCGTGGCCCCTATTTCTTCTCGAAGCGGTCACAGGGGACATAATCACGGCCACTAGATTACGCAAAATTAAAGGCTGCAAAAATTAAGGGCTCGCGAACATTAAGGGGTTCACAGTACTTCCGTGTGTCACATGATGTTAACATTTCAAGAAGGCTGAAGGATTGGTTTAAGAAAAAATTGGCCTATGCAAAAAAACAATGCCCTTCTCCAGGTTAGGCACGCGAGGTTCTTTTGTACTACATATAAGGTGGCAGATTTGTTTCGACAGAGCTTTTGGTAAAGATCTCACAGCTAGCTATACTGGCGTCACTATTTTGTGCTGCATGTAGGCTAAGTAGCTCACGTGCTTCAGCAGCACTGCTGCGAGAGCATGTGGTTTAGTGTTGCATCTCATTTGCATGGTCCAGAGAAACTAGTGCTGATATGTTGGAGCACTCCGGAATAATAACACGCCGACTTATAGAAGCATTGAGAGATGCGCACATGCAAACTCGTGCATTTCTTGAAAGAAGTGGATTCGAGGAAAGGTAAAAACAATATGTGTACTTACGGCGGCCATACTTGCCTTTCTCAAGCATGATCACTTGTCCCCCGGTAGCACCATCCAGTAAGAAGCACCAGCAACACGCCCATGAGACGCCGCCAACTCCTGGATTGAATGACGACCCGCCTCAGGTCTTGGAAGGAGATCTGAAACACTGCTTTAGGCCAGATGTTGTATCTGGCGAGGCAAGGGGCTAAAAATAGAAATTAACAAATTTATCTGAAGCGATACATTCCTATAGCATAAACTCTAGGATAGCAGGACTTTTTAGGTCAGTGATGTGTTTTAATTAAACACAGAAATGGTTGGTTTATATGATGAACCAGCAGCCCCCGTTTTGCATAAATGTAATCGACAGGGTGAAAACAATCGCTAGTATGAGTTGGTCAAGAGAACGCTCGCGGTGTACAGAAGCTTCGTTCAATTCACATGCACCTCCTGCACCGGTGCAGAAAAGTGTGGGCGGTGTACTTCATGCAAGCGATTGGGCGAGCGACGAGACGAGCTACAGCGACAAGGACTCGCTGTCGCTCAGTCAGCCGCGCGACGAGACACACCTTATGAAAGCAATTGGTGTTAGCGATCAAGGCGATGAGCGACGTTTTCTAGAAACCCAAACACCGAGCGACGCAAGCAGCGACAGTGAGAAATCTTTGTCGCTCGTCGCCGGCACTCGTAGCTTGTCGCCGTCGCTCGTCTCGTTGATCGCTATATTGCTTACATGCCGTTCAGAAAGGCGCTCTAAGTGCTTAGCATTGCATTGGGACCAGCCTCGCATCCAGCCATAACCAGTTTTTTTTTAAGCCGCTTAAGTAGAAGTTAACATTGTACATTGTTTTCAAGCATGGCTCCTCATTCATCGGCTCGATTTACATTTTTGGTAAATGAAAAACCGTGATTAAGCAAAATAGCCCTTTTGCGAAATCCCCAAGCGCCCCGGCCCGCGCGCGAGGAATTGTGGGAGAGACTGTCCCTCGCCTGGCCGCTGTGCCTTGAGATCGCATTGCCTTGTCGCTTGCCTAGCTCCTCTTAATCCTCTGTTTTTCGATTCCATTACCTATCTTTATCTATTCCAGTGTATTATTTATTGCTTCTAAGTGTTTCTATTATTTTCTGCGCGCGATATTTCTTGTATATTTATATAGTATTTGTGTCTTTACTTTGCCTTTTTCGACGGGAGTGCCGACGGACAACACGCCGCTTCGCGCGTCGTTCCCCAGGTGAGTACTACCGTTGCTGACCGATTCCTATCGCGCTGTTAGCTGTTCATTTTGGTTCATTGGACCCGCGTGCAGTCGAGAGGAGCCGTTTATGAACACCCGCGCACATGTAGGCAGAGCTCTGAATCAACACTCGCGACGCGAGAGCCGAGTGCGCTGTGATTTGGCCGCCCGCGCTCGCTCCGTTGACTTGCACTGTAGCGTATGCCTTCGAGTGCCGCTTACTTGACCAAGATACAGCACGCCGCTTTGTTGCCGCGAACCATTTGTCCGAATGCCTGCGAAACCGTAACACCGCTCGGCATATCCAACGCTGCGGCGCCTGGCAACTGCACGCAGCGGCGCGCAGTTGTCAGCACTTGAAAAAGGTTGTTTCCAACAGAGAACCGCTTAGCAGTGTTGCCACTCCTACTGATTTATCAGTAGATCTACTGATTTGTTCAGAATTCTACTGATTCAGTGATAATACCACAAAATTTACAGATTTGTTTTATTTCTTGCCTTATGTGGTTCAAAACTACTACTGTTTGCTTCAAGGCGTGAACTTGAGTTATCTCGGCACACCTTTATGGGTCATTTCACACGTATATGTGTGTGCGTGCGTGCGCTGCATGTCTGTGCGCGTGCGTGTGTATGTGCGAGTTGTGCGCGCGCGTGTGTGTGTGTGTCAGTCAATATAGGCGTTGTAAAAGGAAATGAGGCGAAAAAGTAAGAGCCAATAGTGTACGCGTACATGTGTCAACACAACGCAAGGGATAGTTAAACGCGGGTGCATTGGTGTACAAAATGGGAAAGGGGGAGGAAGTCTTGTCAAAGCTAGATTTACTACAGAGCGACGGCACGGTTGGCCATCTGAGAAGGCGCACTCGCTTCGTGCCTGCCTTTGGCCGTGCCGTATACATCGCGGTCTGAGCGATTTTAATTTGCTTATAACTTCCAAAATAACACAAAGTTTGCTACAACGATGTTTGTTCTGTGTTACTACGTTGCCTGAGCTCTATCTCAGCGCAAGCCTTCGATCAGTCGAAAAATCAGTGGAGGGCCCTTCGCTTTAAAACACCTTGGGATATAGGGACTTTGAAGAAATATTCCGGCAACAAATTTTACACTCAAAGAACAAGAAGTGTGAAACTACTTGATTGAGCAGACCACTAAGCGATAAAGACTGAGCAATTTGGGGAGAACCTGTGATAGTCGCGCGGCAGCTGACTTACGGAAATTGCAGGAAGAGGTCTTGGAAAATTTATTTGCACATAGTTACTACTTTTTTCACTGCTTCCTTTTGTTTTTGTGGCATTTTTCACATGTGCTGTGAAAATAATCAATGCAATACCCGTGCAACACATACAAGCCAATAAATTACATATTACCGAAATTTAGAAATCTACTGATTTTTGCTGATTTTCCAACTGAAATTTACTACTATTTTCTGGAGAGCTGTGGCAACACTGCCGTTTAGCAGATGAATTAAGAAGGCATACCATAAGCGTATATAAGCCGCTACGTCGGGCCACCGGCGCTTGCGAAGGACTCGCGCCGCAGCGCGCAGTTGTCAGGCGCCGCAGCGTTGCATATGCCCCAGCTTCGGAAACATTCGGACAAATGGTTCGCGGCGACAAAGCGGTGTGCTGTATTTTGGTCAAGTAAGCGGCACTCGAAGGCATACGCTACAGTGCGAGTCAACGGAGCGAGCGCGGGCGGCCAAATCACAGCGCACTCGGCTCTCGCGTCGCGATTGTTGATTCAGAGCTCTGCCTACCCCTTGACATCTGCGCGAGTGTTCATAAACGGCTCCTCTCGACTGCACGCGGGTCCAATTCAACCAAAATGAACAGGTAACAGCGCGATAGGAATCGGTGGCAACGGTAGTATTCACCCGGGGAACAACGCGCGAAGCGGTGTGTTGTCCGTCGGCACTCCCGTCGAAAAAGGCGAAATAAAGACACGAAATACTATATATATACAAGAAATATCGCGCGCAGAAGAGAATACAAACACTTAAAAGCAATAAAAAAATACACTTGAACAGATAAAAATAGGTAATGGAATCGAAAAACAGAGGATTAAGAGGAGGCAAGCGACAAGGCAATGCGATCTCAAGGCAGAGCGGCCAGGCGAGGGACAATCTCTCCGACAATTCCTCGCGCGCAGGCCGGGGCGCTTGGGAAAATAGCAAATCGTCTATTACTCTAGCTCAAAATTGTCACGAACACTTGGCACAGATGTTTACACTGAAGTGCACCTAACATAATTTAAAAGTAGAACGAAAACGGGACGAGATTCGCTTACCGCTTCACGGAGACAGGCGCCTTCGGATCCTAAGCCTAACGGGCGAACTGGGCGAACTTCGAAGTCTCCGGCGATCGGACGAGGCGAGCCGGCTGCGCTTCGCTGACCACGCCTGGTTGAACTATGAGAGGCGCCGTCGAGTTGAGAACCAGAGTCGCACTAGAAGCGGACCGCCAAACAGCTGTCCCGTAAAACGTAAAACGAGCCGACGACCCCCACGCCGCTACGACGCCATCATCCGCGGCGACGAGAACTGGAAGCGTGGAAGCCGGGAAGTTAGCAAAGCCACAGCAGCGGAAGCCACCGGGCGGAAGCTTTACGTTTCGGTTTCGCTTTCTCTTTCTCCGACGCCGGCTACGGTTGCGGGGTGGTGGGTTTGCGGCTGGTTCAGACGACGAGAGGAGCCACGAAAAGTCGCCGAGTTGGCCGAGTACGAGTCACGGCCCACAATACGAGCAACGGGCCGTTTGCCGCTGTCGACCGGTGACGCGGTATCCTCGGCTTGGTGTCACGATCGGTTTGTTGCCGTGCACGTTGGCTTTGCTATGCGGTACGGCTGATGCGGCTGTCGAATACTTGTGGAGCACATTATTCGAGACAGTCGCCCCAAGACGTCGCCGTGAAGAGTTGACCGAGGAATTTGTGTGAGCTCAACGTCGGTCTATGTTCCGTTTCGACATGTATGGTATATGTAACGATACCGGTGGTAAAAGATGGACGTTTTTCTTGGAAGATGGCGGTCGCCTATCTGCATGTATGATTTTGTGATACCGGTCGACCTGTAGTATAAGCGTTTGTTGGGAAGTTGGCGGTCGCCTACGTCATCGGACGCAAAATCATACCAGGCACACCGAATTCATATCGGCAAGCAAACTGGCTGCCTGTAGAGAAAGAGTCGGAGCCATAGCTGTTCCGGTATCTCCAGTTATGCAGAACGCCAAACCAAACTAGCTGCATTCGTTATAACAAGAAATTATATTGGTGTCATACCAGAACTGTTAAAGCAGCAGGTTTGTTTCTTGTACGTTTTTCTATAGGGGAATTCATGAAGTTTTTCTAAAAACGGTCAAGATCTAGATCTGTTAAAATCATTTACATTTAATCGAATATCTTTGAAATATATAATATTCCTCTGATGTGGTCGGTGTGAGAAGAAACATAGACCCTAGCATGGTGTTAATTTGTGTATAAATATAACAATAACCGCAATAGCCATGGTACAGCTAATCAACAACCACAGGAAAAAAATTCACAGCGCTTTAAACAGTTAGACAAGCATAACAACTTCAGAGCATACTCCCCCCCCCCGATCCTTAGAGAGAAAAAGCGGCACTACTCCAATCAGCAAAAAAACACAATTTATAGACAGTCGCGCATGTACCGATCATTATGTTCATAAGATTGATCTCCAATTCGCATATAAGGGTATTGGCTACTGAAACAAAACACAAGATAAATTAGAATGCAATTAAAAATAAAGTATAATGTACAATAAAACCTCATTCAAGTGACCTTTTTTCCTCCACTAGCTCACCCAGCTGAGCAGGCTCCGTATAATATTGCATACTAAAGGAGTTATTAAAACAAATTCTGTCTCCACTAGTTCATATATTCGAACAGGATTCTAAATTAATTTAATTGGAACGGTTACCTATATGCGCATTTGAATTATTCTTAGCATCTTTTGTAAAATGTTTAAAATAGAAACGTGCATCTCGTGTATTGCAGTAAACAAAGGTTTTATAATTCAGGCGATGATGAGATGTACAAAGGCCTATTCATCTTTCAATATATTAGAGACTCGCTCAAGAATAAACACAGATGAGCATACAAAACTGTTTCCTGTGTGAACCTTATACCTTGCAAACCTGTATAAAACATATATAGTTTGATTTAAACATTATAACAAGAAAGCGACACTTCCACATAATTCATGCCATTCGCGGCCTAAGTAACATCTATGCCAAATGTACTCATAAAACCAAACGAACAAGAATAAAAAGAAAACGCTAGAATCGCGCCGTAGTATACACACAGGCATTTACATCTCCCTACTAAAAAATCCTGTGCAAATGTATACCGGCTTATACCGGTTCATACCGGAGTCCTCTATTCTCGTATCGGAAACCGGTAGATCTGTAACGGCGACCTGCAAACACGTGACGGTGAAGCCGATTCGCCGTACCTTGCCCATACCATGTACAGGCGGCCGGTAAACACGTACTGGCAAAGCCGGTACGCCACACCGGTAACCGGTAACCACGTACTTGCGAGCCGATACGCCGTACCGGCTGCCAATATCATCTACAGGCGGCGAGTGAACACGAACTCGCAAAGGCGGTACGCCACACCGGTAACCGGTAACCACGTACTGGCGAGCCGATACGCCGTACCGGCTGCCAATATCGTGTACAGGCGGCTAGTGACACACGTACTCGGCGAGCCGATACGCCGTACCGGCTGCCAATATCGTGTACAGGCGGCTAGTGAACACGTACTGGCAAAGCCGGTACGCCACACCGGTAACCGGTAACCACGTAATAGCGAAGCCGATACGCCATACTGGATACCCATATTTCGTACAGGCGGCGAGTGAACACGTACAAGCGAAGGCGGTACGCCACAGTGTTGGGCCCTAATAACGTACCGGTGACCAGTAATCGATGCGCGCCCGCCAGCAACCACGTATCGGAGCGACCGATAACGCCTTAGCGGCGGCGGCACTTAAACGGGCGGCCGGTAACCTCGTACAGGCTCTACCTGTATACACCATTTAACACAACCAGAAATTATCAGAACTCGTCGGGAACGCGCGCACCGCGAAACTAGACTGTGATAATTTTTTTTAAATAAAGAATTTTAATAAAAAAATTAGATATTAAACCATTTCAAGTTTAACAGTGTCAGCTATCAAACTCAATCATTTTATGACATGAATATATAAAGTCATAAAATGCGAAAATCAAATCCATGGGAAGCGAAGCCGAGGCAAACGGGAGTTTGCTTATCAGCATAACTTTGAGCCCTGTCGCGGTTGTCTCGGTTTTGTTTTTGCTTTTTTTCACATCGGATTAGATTGAATTTTGTAGCTCCAAGCCAGGCTGCAGGATAAGAACCGACGCCGTATAAACAATATTTTTTAACAAGAAATAAACTTAACATGATAAATATTTTCATCATTTTAAATATTTAAAAATATTTTGAGTAATAATAAAACGAATATAATTAAGGCAGAATGTTATTTTATTCCACTCTAACCCTTTCATACCCACGCCGCGCACGCCAGGTGGCCAGTGCTCTAAACCACCGTAAAGACCACCGTGCTCTGGACCAAAGCGCCTGGACATTAGGGCTATCTCTACCGGTCTGTATTGGTGTCTATATGTAACTACGCGTACGTGATTTATGTTTATGGCGGGAAGGCAGTAGTCAGCGTGAACTGGATCAAGAAGTTCAAACCGGCGAACGTTGAAGACTTCGACCGCGACGTGCTGAAAAGCCTCTAGTGGAAGGCTACTGGAGCGTGCGCCGGGGAGTGGTAAGTTCTTTTCTATGCATCAGGGGCTCGAAGCCTAACGTATACTGCAAACCGTTAATGTTCGCGGGCCCCTAATTTTCAGCGAAATCCACGCGTCCGAAAATTAGCGAAACTTAAGGACACGTTGAAAGCGGAAATTTGGCGGGCCCCCGTTCCGGCGTCCCCCGTTCCGGCGTCGGTAATTTGTGAAATTTGTTGGGCAAGAATATGTCATTGCACCTGATTTGTAAACAACTGGGCGGCGAAAGCAAAGGGTTTTACATTGTTGAACTACAGGGGGGCTATGTTTGACAGATGGTTCATTTCTCCTAAAAAGAAACAGAAGTGACGGAACTGACGATATCGCATCTGATTGGCCAGAGGCTCAAACGACAAAAGAGGGATTTTTTGTCGTTTGGGCCTCTAACCAATCGGATGCTATATCGTCAGTTCCGTCACTTCCGTTTCTTTTTAGGAGAAACGAGACATTTGTCGAACATAGCCCCTAGGGCGCTCCAGATGGCAGCCATCGGCACTTAAAATAAATCGCAACAAATCGGCTTTGTAGGCTACGACAAATTTACCACATAAGTTCGACTAGGTGGTGCATTTAATCTGTAAGAATGTCGAAGAAAAGACTTGTTGAAACAAGGTTTATAGCAGAGGCTAGCTGGTGAACGGTCAAATCTATAAACCCCGATACAAGTGGAGGGGGGCGAGGGGGAGGGGGAGAGGGGGAGGGGGACAAACACGACGACTTTGAGACGAAACTCAATGTGCATGTTTTGTTTTACAGAGACAGGAGATGAGCTGGTTGCTGGCTTGAAAAAGAAGCACTTGGCCATCTCTATGATATTGAACTCAAGGTTCGAGGTATATGTGTGCCTTTAGCCTGTTTTTCTTACCTCATTCTTCGACTCAGTTCAGAACCAGGAGCCTTATGTTCGTCTTTTGTGTCCTTTTTTCAAATCGGCAGCATATTTCACTTCCGTTGCCAGTGGGCAGTAATTGCGGATAAAATTGCACGGTTAGGCTAAGGAATATCTTACATTTTGTTCAGTTCATGAGTAAATGTTTCCATTCCTTATGGCGGGCCAGGACTATTTGTATAGACACTTTTTTTTTCAATTGCTTGCTATTCTGGTACACAGATGCGGTAGGTGGATAAGCTTTATGAAAGTGGACCGCAAGCCGCACTTTTAACACACAAAGAGCCGCAGCTTGGCCACTCCTGGTCTCGGTTGTGCTGTAGCCTAAGTTGTCCCTCTTCAATTTCAAGAGACATCTCCTGCTTGGTGTCTCTGTCGCATTATATTTGAATTTAACACTCTTCAGTTTTCCGAGACGTCCTCACCTGCTCTAAGTCTCAATCAAGCTGTACACGAAGTTACATCTCTTTTCCACTATCGCAAGACGTCCTCGTTTGTTTGGCGTCTTGCTTGCGTTGCAGCCGAAGTTTCCTCTCTTGAATCTTTTCATCTGCCTTGATAGTTTTCTTGCTATTGCCTCACCAGCTTTCAACAAATATCTTTCATGTTCCGAAGTGTCCTAGGCACTTTGCTGTCGCTGTGCCTAAGCACGCATTGCGTATGCGTTCCTCTGGCAAGACCCGCTTTCGCTTACCGATAACGATAGATGATGCTGAAGTCTGGTTTACACAGCTCTCCTCAGATATGGCTATGCTGTGACTGCAACGAGATTTAACACACATTGCTATGGCAACAACGGCGTTGATGCACTGGCACGCGCATCAACGCAGCTCTTGTCTGCACTCAGTACCTCTTTCGCCAATGCTTACCCCTGTGTGCTCGTGGTGAAGCGGAAACTATGCCCGGCTTAGACCCCAAAAGTTGTGGCTTTGAGGCACAATGCCGGAGGCATGTTTTTCTTTTCTGAATTATAATATGCTGGCGCATGCTCTTTTCAAACACCGTTACAAATCCACGGACCACAGGACGCCTAAAGTGCATTAAGTTTGCTTATAAACTCTACCGTATTTAAAAGTACTAGATTTCAAGTACAAATTAACTTAGAATTTATGTGCCTCATAGAAAGTACACTGGGTCCAAAGAAGTATAATTATAATGTACTTTCTAACTAACTTAGAAGTATCTTTTTAACACTAATATTTTATCATACTATTTCGTTTACCTATACAAGTGCGTTTTCTTTGCCAACAGTTTGATACACGTAGCGCAAACAGATACACGTATCGTCCTTTAAACACTAGAGTGTGTACAGGACGATACAGCAATTATTTCCTGAAATGACAGTGAGTATCGGATATATGGTTATGGGCATCTGGAAGCATTTTTCAGGGAGAGGGGGAAATCACAGGTATAGGGCTGAAACCTACACCTAAAAATAAAGAAAGGCAGGTGGAAATTTAATGTGAACAATTTCTGTCCCAATCCTGTGTTGGAAGTTTATATTAAATGAATATCGAAACACCTGGGCCTTTTCTTTGCCAGATTGAGATGTCAGCGTCTCCTGCAGTGGGTGGCGAGTACAAGAAAAAAGTGGGTACAGGACGTCCACTCTGTCGCTTGTGGAACATACCCGACTGGTTGAAGAGCTGAGGTCGGCAAAGCAGAGGGTGGTGAACCTGGAGCAGGAACTCCAGATAGAGAGGATGCTATCAAGAAGACTGCAGTAGCAGCTGCTGGCACTACTGGGTAAGCGTGTAGGCACTTTCATTTGCCCGCCTCACACACTACACATGTGCTGACACTTTATCCGAGGGATCAAAAGTAACTTTATTTTTTTGACGCAAACAGAAGTAAGCACGTACTAGAGGGTTGCCTCAATGTATCAGTGAGTTCAAGAGGTGTCTATACTTTTCTTTCTTCTCTTAGGGTGCAAATGAAGCCTTGAGAGTTTGTTTCTTGTTGGTGATGGCGATGGTTTTGCTCGCCAGCACTCTTGCTTCGACCGAAAAAATACTTTCTGCAGTTCGTCAAACAATCATGTCCATACTAAGACACCATGGTCTCTGCATATAGATGAGGCTTGAAGTGAAAAAAGTTTGTGCAGTCGGTCACAACATTGTAACTATGCACTTTCTGATGACACCGGCCAGCGCACATCCTTTCGCCATTGGGGAGAAAGGAGTTCTTTTGTTGAGGAGGAGAGAGTGAGGAAGCTGGTCGTAGGCATGACGACAGCACTAACAAAGCTGAACTTTAATTGTGCGGCTGATTGTGGCTAGTGACGGAACTGTGCAACTGGTCAAAGGCGACCAGGCGGTCTGCTACAGCACTGAATTTTGTCAGAAAGATTGAGCTTATAAATCGCAAACCGTCGAAAATGCTAGGCATGAATATTCTTTTAGCTATTAGCCTGTATTTTTTTGCAAACAAGCTCTCTGCCACCGACTGCCGGCGAACTTTAGCGCATTTTTTCCTCTTTTTTGGTTTTGTTTCTCGTCTTTTTGTTTTGTGTCATAGCCGCGCTACGTGCAGATTCTTACAAACATATTAAAATAATTATTTCTCTAAAGAAACGTCTTTTCCAGTCCCGGTCTGTTACGCAAAAACAAAAATGAGCACACTGCCGGTAGTCTTTTGTGGCATTATGTACTATGAAGCCTTCATGCCATCAACGGACCAGCAAAGTGTTGAAGTCCAAATAATCAAGTATGTCTGAATTTCTGGCGTCCGAAAAATCGGTCGGCTCCTGCACCGTGTTTAGCCCATTTGCGGAGCTTTGGCTTGCAGGACAGATGGTCTTGTTTGTAAACAGCGTTTTATTATGTTGCAGGGGACAATGTCCTGTCAGACGGTGTTAAGCCAGCTCCTTCAGCTTGCCCAGCAGCAGTTCCTGCAGCTGCTGATCCTGCTCCAGTTCACGTTTTCCGAGCTAGTGTAGATCACGCTCGACCTGTACCGGCCGCTGATGCTACTGTTCCAGCAGCGGATCTTGTAGCAGGCCCTCTGGAGGCTCCTCCCGAGTGTGCCAGTGTTTGCAGAGGTCGATAACGAGGTAAGTTCGATATTGCATGGAATATTCATTCCAGATATTGGGCAAGTGACTAAATATTGTGGTTTCCACAGCTCCTTGATTGTGGTTATTTCTTTGCTTCATTAAATTGAGCCATCGTCCTGCTTCAAAATTATGACGAATGTAAAATGCAGGGCCGGGCATCGATAAGACATTTCTTCTCGATTAATTGGCGCTTTTCTGTGACGTTTTATACCCAGTGTCCTCGTTTTAGTTTGAGCTTTTTCATAAATCATCGACCAAGTAGTCCATATTAAAATTCTGTTAGAATTGGTACCCTTCAGTCAATTGATAAGTCTTTGAATTGCTTTCATTGGTTCTTCAGGTATAAAATTTGTGAAAGAACAAAACTATGCACTTAACAATGTACAGTTGCAATGGAAGTTAATAGCTCCACACGAGTGCATATTTCTTCCCTAGTGACACTTTACTGGCGGCTTGGAATATAACTGTAGTCATTAACAGGTCAAGAATGCCGGACTGAAAGGACTGAGCTAATGGCGCTGCCCTCAACTCTTCCTACTTTTAGCACATGCAAAGTTGGTGAGAAGAGGAGGAAACCTAGAGGTTTGCCATTTCCGGTTCTGTTTCACCCTAAAGGGAGGTGTGGAGGTGGTCAGAGTGATGTGGCACCAGCTAGAGTCACTGTACGTTCCCTGAGTACCGAAACGCCTAAGCTTCGTTTCAGAGCCGCGTTCTGGCACAGTAATCACACGTAAACATTAGCGTAAACAAAACAAAGCTTGTACCGTGGAGCATTCATACTTGAGCGAGCTCTCCAATGCGCTATCTGGGCCTGCAATGGCACTGGTTTGTTTTCGTTAATGTTCTTACCTTCTTTCGCTTTCTTCCTTTACTCTGAACTCACTTAAAAAGACACTGACACCCCCAATGTTTTTTTTTATTTTTTTGCCAGGCGATTTTTTATGGTGTCGAAAGATTACCCAATTAATATTTTGCAACAGAGTCGCACATATTTTTATTAAAGCTAAAGAACGCAACTGCTCGAAACCGAAACTGGAACCTGCGCATGGAGGTTGGAGGAGTGGAGAGGAAAGAGTGAGTGGCGGAAGTCACGTGGCTACACCCGACCATGCACTTTTGTTTCCCCTCCAATTTTTTTTTTTTGCGCAGCAGATGACATGCGTGGCTGGAACTTTTTGCTGTGCAATTTCTTTGCAGTTATGTTTGTTCTGTAGATGGTTGAGCGTGTTGGTTCCTAATTTACGATAAGGAAAGAGGGACGTTTAAGACAAACAGACAAGACAAGACAAACGTCCCACTTTCCTCATCGTAAATGTTTGTTCTGCTCGCTGTTCTGTATTTCAAGTTGAGTTGTTCTGTACATTAAGAAGTTGGAGATGAGTAGTGAGTGCTTGAGGTGAATTTCCGTGATCGGCTCCGGAAAGAATACCCCCAAAATGTTTCGTGAAGAGCTGGCTCACATATCCTGCGTCCGAAAAAAGTGGCATTGTGCGGCAGACGTCTGCACAAGTTTCCGATAGATCAACGAGATCGGGACCAATGGCTGGCTGCAATTCCTGTAGAACAGTTACGGGCACCTCGGAAAGCGGACGCTACACGATTTATATGCTCCTTGCATTTTGTGGAAAGTGATTACATTGGGTTTGCAGGTGTCAAAAGGAAATCTCATACCATTTAGATCAGCGACGTTTCATCCACATTTTGTTTTTCAGCGATAATTGTAAATTTAACGTAAATATCGCAAAATTAAAAAAAACGGTACGCCCACACAGGGGATTCAACCCGGTTCCGCCGCGTGTGAAGCGGACATCTTTCCACTGAGCTACAGGGGAACTTTTTTTTTCTTTATTGCTGAGCTACTGGGGGAACTCTTTTTTCATAATGGAACAGCGTGAATTTTCGCAAGGACAGAGGAAGGAACTGGACAGGACGAGCGCTGACTAACAACTGAAAGGTTTATTCCCAGGAAACCACGAAGAAAACATATGACAACACGACTCTCTAATCACGATGTAAATGCGCATGCGCCTCACAAAATTGGGTGCTATCTGTTACACAATGTTATATGCGTCATCCCCGATCTAAAAATTCGACCTCACTGTCCAGCAAATTCAAAGAAACCTGACTCACGCAGGCTGGCCCCTCCTTCTTTATTCTATGAGCTTCAACAATCTCTCGAGCATTTTGGTCCCTGTGTTTATACAAAACAATGGCTTTGTCAAGTAACGGTGTACAGGCGCGGTCCCTGCAGTGTAACGCCAGGTAGGAGCTTGCTGTTCCTGTTAAAGAACTACGGTGTTCCCGCCGGCGAATGTTGAGGCACCGCCTCGTTTGTCCGATGTATACCTTCCCGCAGGTGAAGGGTATCTTGTATACTACACCCAAGGTGCATGGCACGAACTCGATGCGGTGTTTTATGCCGCACGGGCTCTCCCCTGTTTTTCTACCTTGTTAACGCGCTTTTCCAATGCAGAGCAAATACTGCTTAGCTTGTTACGTGCCGAGAACACCACATCTACCCCGAACTTCGAGACTGCTCTTTTAAAGCCGTGTGACATGTGGTGCACATAAGGGATGACTGTGACCTGCTTTTTTAAACTTTTTTGTTACTTTTCCCCGCGCCTCACCCTTAATGCTTTTCGCTATTGCTTCCGCCGTCGAGGCGATTACCGATTCCGGGAAACCGGCGTCTTCTAGTCTGCCTACCTGGGCGCCAAGGCTTTCTCCCACTCTGTGGTAGCAAGACTTAGTTACCGCCGACAGAATACATGATTTAGCAATGCCTCTTTTGACGAGCTTAGAATGCCCCGATCTAAAATCAAGGAGATTCTTGGTGGTCCTGGGATGATGCCACCAACAAACGTGGCTCTGGCTCACATCCACGCTGAGATCCAAAAACTGGATTGTCTGGTCTTTTAGGGTTTCAAAAGTGAACCTCAGGCCCAAACCCTGCTCCTTGAACGTTTTTAGCGCGAAATCAAGGGTCCGACTAAAGTTACCTTTGTCGATGAAAACCAAATAATCGTCGACATACCTAAAAATATTTTTAGCGGGAGCCTTCAACAGACCGTCAAGTGTCCTGTCAACCTTTGCAAGAAAGATATTACTCAGTACAGGTGCTACCCTGGACCCTATGCACACCCCAGGCTTTTGCACATACACCTTGTCATGCCACCCGATAAAGGTAGCCCTCAAATAAAATGACAACACTTCTAGAACAGCATTCTTCTGAAACAGCGCGAAAATTCGCGCTGTTCTATTATGAATCCATACCAACTCGCCCAGTTATCCTGTTTACTAAGTCTTTTTTTCATTTATAATGCATGCCGGTCAACTGTAGGTTGGAAAGTTTAGTGCCGATTTTCCTGCAGCAAAAGGACTCCCGCGTCGAAGTCGGGCAGCACCACGCATTGGCCACATTCGCACCTCGTAAAGAAATCTTACGCGTGCATATTCAATTCGAAGTACACACTTCGTGCTTGACGTTTGCGCGAGCGATGTCTTCAGTCACGAGAAGGGGGCGACGGCTCGGCGACGTCTTTGTGCTAATCGGCTTGGTGGTTGGGCGTGGCATGTCGTACAGTATGAATACCAGTTCCTTTGATCGGTACCAAATTTCTCTTTCAAAGGCAGACAAAATTCGCCGTTACCGCGAACAACAGTACTGAAGTAGAGGTCCCACGCCCGTCATCCGCTGCCATCGCCGTCCCCGCGAGTCTCACGATACGCGAAACGACGCCATTTTGAGAATTACGCAGTGAACGCACAGAAGGCTTCTGGTTGTCTATGAAACTTTTTTTTTCAATCAACCTATCGGCAGCTTCTTAGAAGCCACAAAAAATGGCTTTCATATTTTTTTATTTTTTTATTTTTAATATTAAGTGTGTACCTTGAATGACCCACGACCTTGATGAAAGTTGGTGGTTGTGTCTAAACCTGCCCGTGACCACGGAAAAGAGAGTGAGCGCGACTGAAACCGGCCAGTTCTTGATGGGCGGTTTTCGGGCCAAAAGAAACCGAATTTCGGGCCACAAATTAAGTTCTGGGTAGTTGGTCTCTCATATGTCTTGAACAACTAAAAACCTCGACGAGCATAAATACCCTGGCGTGTCCCTTTAAAAGGAAGATAAAGTGGTTTTGTGTCTGAGAAAAGAATCGCATAAATCATCTATCGACATTTCGCCTCCAGAATAATGAATATAAAATTATTTTTAATTTGGTGCTAGAAAATCATTTTCAAAATAGCGTTGAAGGCCCTTTTTCCCGAAGCGTGACGTCATACCCAGAGCTCTCAGAATTCTTACTTTCGCACCCCTTTTGCACCTATCAAAGCTATACCCACGCAATCTTTATATTTTTAAAAAGGACAGAAAAAGATGTTGAAACTGGTCTCACATGACGGGGCATATACCTGGCAAGCTTGGAATTACACATGCTGCCCATTTGAGCACGCCTTAAATGGACACTGACAGGGTATTTATGCTGGCCAAGGTTTTTACTTGTACATTACATATGAGAGCCCAACTGCCCAGAAAACATAGTGCGGCTCGAAATTCGGTTTCTTTCCGCCCGAAAACCGCTGATCAAGAACTGGCCGGTTTGAGTCTCGCTCACTCTCTTTTCCGTGATCACGGGCCGTTTTCTAACACAACTACCAAATTTAATCAAAGTCGTTGGTCATTCAAGGCACACACTCAATATTAAAAATAGAAAGAAATATGACACCCATTTTTTCGTGGCTTCGAAAAAGTTCCAAATGCGTTGATTGAAAAAAATTTCCACAGATAACCGGAAGCATTCTGTGCGTGCGTCGTTTCGCGTATCGTGGGACTCGCGGGGACGGCGATCGCAGCGGACGACCGGCGTGGGACCTCTACTTCAGGACTGTCGTTCGCGGTACCGGCGAATTCTGTCTGCCTTTGAAAGAAAAATTCAGGACCGATCAAAAGAATTTGTATTCATCCCGTACGACACGCCCGACCACCAAGCCGATTTGCACAAAGATGTCGCCGAGCCGTCGCTCCCCTCTCGTGGCTGAAGACATCGCTTGCGCAAACGTCAAGCACGTGGTGCGTACTTCGAGTTGAATACGCACGAGTACGATTTCTTTACCAGGTGCGTAGTAGCTCAGTGGAATGATGTCCGCCTCACACGCGGCGGGACCGGGTTCAACCCCCAGTGTGGGCGTACTATTTTTATTAACATTTTGCAATGTTTACATTCCTTTCTTTTACAAATATAATCTGAAAAAAAATGGTTCGGACGAAACGTCGCTGAACTAAATGGTATGGTATTTTCTTTTCGGCACCTGCGAACTCAATGTAATCACTTTCCACAAAATGCAAGGAACATATACATCGGGTAGTATCTACTTTTCGAGGTGCCCGTAAATGTTTTACAGGAATTGCAGCCAGCCATTGGTCCCGATCCCGTTGATATTTCCAAAACTAGTGCAGACTGCCGCACAATCCCACTTTTTTCGGACGCAGGACATGTGAGGCAGCTCTTCACGCAAAATCTTGGTGATATTCTTTTCGGAGCCGATCATGGAAATTCATCACTGTCCCACTCCTCAATATACAAAACAACTTATCTCGAAGTACAGAACAGCGAGCGGAACAAACATAACTGCAAAGGAATCACACGGCAAACAGTTCCAGCCACACATGTCGTCTGCTGCGCACAGAAAAAAAAAGAAAAATTGGAGGGGAAAAAAGTCACAGTCGGCTGTAGCCACGCGACTTTTGCCACTCACTCTCTCCTCTCCACTTCTCCGACCTCCGTGCTCGGGTTTCAGTTTCTGTTTGGAGCAGTTGCGTTTTTCTGCTTTAATAAAAATATACGTGACTTTTTTGCAAAATATTAATGGGGTAGTCTTCCGACACCATAATAAATTGCCTCGCAAAAGAAAACAAGCCCTCGCATGAATCTATGAGATCCCGTTGGGACCTTTATTTTTTAACTGAAGTAAACTTTGATATAGAGTTAAAAAATGATAGAAAATTATCTCACCCAAAAGAAAAAAAGGCTTTTTCTTACGGAGAGACATCCATCTAAGCTTATTTTTTTAAACCATCAACAGCATTGTTGCATTTATTTTTACTGAAAATTTCATCGGATGCAAAGGAAATAGAATTGGACAAGACAAGCGTGTTGGTAACGAGAATCAAACTTCAGGAGAAGAATCGAAAAAGACTGACAATATCACACCTAAAAAAAAGGTTGTTTGTCTGCTCTTTTTGTTTTTCTTCCTAAGGTTGGAATTCAGTTGGCTGACATTTTCTCTTCATCGTCTACGTCAGGGGTCTCCAAACTTTAAGGTTAAGGGGCCGTATTAGCAATCTGTCGCAGTCTCGCGAGACAGAAAAAGATACTAATTACAATTGAAGTAAAATCTATGTAAATAAACCTCCCGTAAAATACCGAGCATGCCCCCCCCCCACCCCAGATGTGGAGATAATTTAGCTACAAAATGGGGGGGGGGGAGGGCCCTTGATCGGATTCAGGGCCGAAATTCAAGGTGGCGGAAACAAATGGCAGCCAACAGATAAAAAATATTCACTGCCCACTGTTTCAAAATGAAATGTTTATTTACAAGCGCTTCAATTATTGTCCATGCCATGAAATGCGTACGCGGAACAGGGTATTCACTTTACGAACCCCTATTAACTCTAGTCGCTGTCGAACCCGTCAAACGACTCCAATTAATCTGACCCCAAAATCAGATCGACGCACTCGTTTCGAGTTCGTCGGGGTTCTCGGAGACGACGGTGCCTATGTCAGCGAGCCGCTCGTGGAGATCGCCTCCTCGGACCCGTCGGGCGCATTTGAGATGCCGCAGCCTCAACGAATGTTACACGGTTTCTTCTGGGACGGAAGCCCACGCCTCGGAGACGAACTGGAGCATGTCCTGCTGGGAAGGCTTCCGCAAATTTCCTCTAACGGTCTTTTCTTTTTTTCTTTTTTTTTTTTGTATGAAGGCCTCCCAGGTCTTTCGAAAACTAGCCTTGAATGGCTTGTTCCAGAAGACGTCGGCGGGCTTTTAGCCGACTGGTGCAGCTGGCTGGCACGTATACCAGATTCGTGTCGCGTTCCTGGATGGCGTCCTTTGCGGCTTGTGTTTTGTGGATGGGCGCCTGATCCAACACCAACAGCTGTCGTACGTCGTCAACGTTCGGGCCCCATATCCTCCCTAGCCACTCTAGGAATTTCTCCGAGGTCATCCAGCCGTTGCTCGAAGCTGTGACAGAAACATTTGCTAAGAATGAAACAAAAAATGCGAAAAACAAAAAATGAATGCGACCCATGGTAGCAACAATGCTCGTTTTCTTAAAATCGTGAAGGAAAAGTTGTTGTCACCTGGTATACGAAGGCTCGTGAAGGCTCTTGTTGGAATTTTTCCACCTTGCTCTTTCAGTACGACAAACGCCGGTAGTTTGTGGCCAGAGGCGCAAGCTGCCAAAGCAACTGTGAAGCCCTGCCGGGCTCAGCCGGTGTTGGCAATCCGAACTGTGCTGGCGCCTGCAAGTTTGTTCGTTTTATTGGCTGCCGTGTCCATGCGAACCATCGTCTGGTCCATGTTGGTCATGTTGTGCAAGCTGTATTCGTGACGACTTTGCAGACAGCCGAGCACGGAGCGAAATGCTTTGCCGCGTCACCACACTCCTCGGGCACCTTCTGGCTGTCATTGGTCGCCTGCCGCATGAAAACATTGAAGCGGTGCTTCCATCACTTTAGGTACTGGCTTGAAGGTACAAAGTCCATGAGTTGCAGCTGGCTTTGCGATCCTGAAGGCTTCTTCGGATAAACGTCTGTTTGCTGACAGCACGTCCCGCGCTCCTTTCGCGCTCCAGAAGATTGAAGAGGGCATCGTTGACTTCTTTGCTGAACACCAAGGCTCCGTTGCTCAGCTTTTGCCGGAGCTGCCGAAGTTCTGTTGCAACAGAACGTCATAGTTTTTTCCCACTCGCGGATCCTCTTGCGGTCGAGCTTAAATTGCCGAGCGGTTAAGTGGACGTTCTTACCATTTCTCCGATGCCACTCCACCACCTTGATCTTCTTTTGCACCGTGTAGGTATGCATGGCTAATTAAAGACGAGACGGCCCGACGATTCGTACACGATCCAGTCCAAACGAATGCGACGGATTGGTGCGCTCACACCCGTGCATGTGACGCGCAACGTCACGCACATTTTCCAGCTGGCTTGGATAGGATTCTCCATTACACCACCATCAATTATCGTTTACATCGTTTACATCCAAGTTTTCAGGAATAACTTTTCACTGAAATATGTAATACACCAGAAAAAATTAACTTACCACGAAAAAAAGAAGAAGAAAAAGCCACCTGAGAGGTTGACGGGAGAATGATGGGCGCTTGTTAGGTATTTTGCAAAACTGTAAAAATTTCGGAAAGACGCGAGGAGGCGTCTACACGAGTGGGGTCGCCTGCTTGGTATTTTACGGTAGATAAATATTCAAACAGAAAATGTAATGTTAGAGTAAGTGTCAAAGAACCCTAGGGTTGATAAAAATGTATACATCAAATTACCGCTTAATATTTACCTAATTTCACATTACACATCAGTTGTGACTATGAAAACTCACCAGGCATAAATCAAAGTGCATAAAATCTTTGGCACATTCATGAAGTGCAAGAGACTAGGGAGAATGATAGAGTTAATGCTGAGAATATGCAATATATCTATGACAATGAAATGGAATTTTAATATAGTTACAGACATGAAACGGGGGCTAAGAACGGTAATGCTAGTGATGACACTGTTAAATTATCATATGGTAAGAGGGCCTTTGTTGCAATACAGTTTCTTTTGTTATTCTGGTATCTTAGTTTGGGCATTTAGGTTGCGTCGCGCCGTCATTTCTTTACGCGCGCTTCTTTCTCTGCCGCTAGCAGCGGGAAGCGGGCCGCAAGCCGGGCTTGAGTTGAAAGACTGTTGTGAGCGGCGGGCCGGTCGGAAGACTTTCGCGGGCCGTATCGCTTTGGAGACCTCTGGTTTGTCGTAAGGTGTTTGCATCCAAACTATAGAAACAGTGCACTAAAATTCATCGCAATCAATCTGTTAGGAAACTGATTTATCCAGTCCCTCCATCCAAAGGGCCATCATAGCATCAGGTTTATGTGGTATATGCTAATTAAACTATTCATGGATTTATATCTAGGTTCACCTTGGCCATGGTGTCTTGGTGCAAAAGGACAAACTGTCCTACGTCATGCGAGCCCGGGTAGATTTCATGTTCGTTAAAGAGGCCAGGAAGCTGGTCTTCGGCAGGGTGAACCCGCATGGGCGGAGTGTGACTGGAGTGCCATTCCGGCGCTTCAAGGGCGCTGTGGCCAAGAGGGCCCTGACTCCAGTCAAGTTGGCAGCAGTCAGCAGTAAGTGCCCACTTCTCACATATGTCTTATACTTGGTGAGACATTCGAGCCTGATGACTTCCTAAGTTGCAATCTGCTACGACAAAATTAATGGGATAAAATATTCCAAGGCTTTAAAAACTTTCAGTGTTATAGGCTGTTAAAGGGTCATAGTTCGACTAGCTCGAGCTTTAGCAGCGTTAGACTCCAAGCGCAAAACCGAAATGAAGAGGCCCCATCTCCCTCTTTGCTAATATTATATGAAGAAAAATAGAGTGATCTTGTCACGGTCATCTAGGTCGCTTGGCTGTTTATGATGTATTCACACTACGGAGGTTTTACAGTAACATGCTCCGCGTCGCAAATATCTGCTAATACCTGCAAGTTTTGGGGGAGGTCCATGATATCAGTGGCCTGCTTGCAGGACTTTCTGCTGGATCCCCGGCAGAGCTGCGAGGCACCTATTTTTTCTTTTGAACGAAAAGCTGGCACTAGCAATGTTGTGAAAGTGAGTCTGTTTGTTCGCTACAACTGCTGCAACCCAACAGTGTTTGGCTCTGTCCTTTGAGTGCTGCCCATATTTTTTTAACCGCCTTCTCATCATGTGTGTTCCTCCTTTGTAGTTTATGACATGCTCAGTTTTCTTACCAGAGAACTATCTCGTATGAATGGACCATTGAAGCGGTCATGACACGGGTATTAAATTAGTTAGACGATTCTTGATGTGAAATTTGTGTTGGCAATTGATATACATGCCCAGAAAAAACAATTGCGGCTCAAAATTTCTCTTTCGCACAAGAACCGCTGGCCGAGTGTTCAGTGTTGCTTTCACTCGTTTCCATGGTGACATTGTTGGACATGAAATGTTCGAGGTTTAAGGCAATCGGACACGCATGTTCATAATTGAAAATACATATTTGGATTAGTAGAACATATTTTATTTTAGTTAACAAACAGGCAAGCTGGTTAAGGATAGACGTGGTAACCCGGGAGCATAGGGAGAAAAAGGCACAGACAAATCCGAAGCTCCGGAGCTTCGTGTCTTTCCTTTCATTTTTGTCCCCACGCTCCAGAGTTTATAATTTTATAAACACTGAAAGGCAAGGAACACACAGTTGCAAGCAAACTTCAAGTGCATAGTTGTGGAAAGTCACACAAGGTCTTTTCCATTTGCCTGAACCGGGCGATCTACTTCACATAGTGCAAGCACTGACGTATTAGATTCAACCGGAAGTTGCATGGACGCTGAACTGGCCTGTTCGATTTACCCCAGTGCTGTATGAGCTCTGCCTCAGTTCCGCAGACTCTTGTGCAGGCCGAAGTCAGTTCAGCATTCATGCAGTAACAGATGGCAACTCTTTGGTCTTTCGGAAGCCAATTTCAGCGTTGTTTGTAACGCTGCAGCTTATCTTCACGCAGCCGCAGCCCGACTTGCGCACTGCTTCTTCAGTTCCTCAAACTCGGTTTGAACTGGTTCCAAACATTCTGGCCGAATCATGCATACCTGTTGTTTTAACCAGACTTCGCAATCGTAAGAAGTCGCTCTTGGAGACTACGTGGTATCACAAGATATTAACAAAGCATAAATTGTAGTGGAAATGGCTTGCTTATAACTGCAGGAAGTAAAATATTTAATTTTTGAAGAAGCTCTAGATATACATGACTTATTGTTGTATTCTTTTCCCCTGCAGATGCCTTCAACAAGTACATACGGAGGCATCCTTGAGAGGCCTCTCCAGGTAAGAGGACAGCTCGGGTCAACCTAGTGCAGTATGCCAATTTGTTAATATCGTACTGCAGGATATTAACAAGAAGCTTGAATTCTAAGCTTGCTTAGAGTTTAAGCTTCTTGTTGATGTTCTGCACTATGCCAATTTGCCTTCACTAAATACATATATAACCTGAAATGACCTGGCTCATGCTCATTCTTTGCATGACAAATGCATGCCAGTTGTTAAACCTGCAAGATCCATACGTCCATATGCAAACCTCTAACACCATGTTGATTCTTATTACTGCATCAAAACAGGTAAACCCGTAAAGATATAGGTTTCTCTATCTGACCATGTGAACATGCATAAATATCGGTTCCTATATATAAATGGGCCAACCTGTAAGGTATGGGTTCCTATATTTAAACAGGTCAACCCGTACATGTACGGGTTCCTGTACCTGAATGGATCGACCCAAACAGATACGGGTTCCTCTATCTGAATGGGTCAACCCATACAGGTACGGGTTCCTGTATCTGAACGGGGTAACCCATAGAGGTACGGGCATTCATTAGCATACGGGAGACCCGTATCCCATGACACCGTACGGGTCAATGGTATAAATACGGGTCAACGAGTATAAATTTTATACATGTTTTTTTCAGTAGGGCTTCCTTGCTCTTGGTTAAACTCACCTGCTGCTTTTAACACAAGGATGTCAAACTTTTGAAATCTAAGCTCATGATTACTTTATTTACAGTTTTAGTACCCAAGACCATTGAGCCATTTTCACCTATTTGAGCGTCATTTTAAATTCCATGACAGACGACTACCAGAAAACGTGGTGAGAATAACCCAGTCCCCAACTAAGGATGAAATATAAAATGTGAGGCTCTTGAGTACATCCTTGTATTATTAAAAATACCGAGAGATGAGTCTTTCTGAGTCAACTTTTATTGAACCTGGAATGCTTCAGTAAGTAGCACAACGTGGGCTACAAAAAGTATAAAGGGGGGGGGGCAATGCGGGTTCCGGTTTAGCAGCCCACGTGGGTCTTACGACAGTTTTTCTTGTTTGGACCTGGTGGGACCCACATGGGCAAAATACTTGGGCTGCTTCGGGATTCAGAGGGAGCCTTACAATGCAGTTCAGATGGGCTCTCCCCTTCAGCTATCTCAGCTCGGCATTGGCCCGAAGATTTCAAGACAAAAACGATAGCACCTGATTGACCTCATCGCTGAATACAGCGACTGCTTCAGCAACGTCGTCGAAGGTGCGTTAAACCGCAGTAGCGAAGCACCGCATCGTTACCAGGAAGGACGCGCTCACTGTGCATCGATCGTCGTACACATTTTCCGTAAGGAAAAGGGAGGTATTCAGCAACTAGTTCAAGAGATGCTGTACGACGACATAATCCTAGTAAAAAACTAATTGTATGATAATTATTTGTGTCCAATAAACACATATGTATCATACAAGATATATACGAACATGTAAAAAAGTATAAGAACTATATAAGATAAATAGAAAAAGCTTTCAGCCTTTCCCCTCTGATGAATAAGGAAGACCAGAGAAGTGGTACTATGGTGGGAATAAAGTAATGGCCGGCCGCAAGTCAGCAAGCCAGAGTGGAAAAGCTCGACAGGTTGCCGCAATCTATGAGCCACGTCGGCAAACAGGAAACTAGCTAGCCGGTTGTCTGGTTGCCGGTGGCGCTCAATGATTGCGGTAGTGGTCCAGAGCTCTTTGTCATCTTATCATTCGCGGACGGACAAAATCCTGGGGAAACTAGCCCTTAACAGCTCCGCTGTAAGATCGATTGTCATTCGTGAGAATTTTGGTGGAGGTGCGGGGAATCGCTTTCTATGCCCGTGAAGCGTACACCATGAAGAAATCACGGCCAAGTGAAGTGCTCAGCCCCTTAAGACTATCCTTCGCAGAAGACGCCGACGCCCGAGAGAGCCGCCGTACCAAAGGCCAACCTCCGAAGCTCGGACCTTCTCCGCAGGAAGCAAAGAAGACTGCGGCGCTGACCACTCCACCCGTTGTTTTCCTATTCGTCGCTGCCCGTACGCCCGTTTCCTTCCAAGGTGAGCCTTATGAAGACATCAAGGACTGGCTACAACAGTACAAGCGAGTGGCCCAGCACAAGCGATGAACGGACGAACAGCGCCCGCAGAATCAGCACTTCACGCTTGAAGAAACTGCCAGGAACTGGTTTGGGAATTGCGAGACTTCGTTGATCTCATGGACCGCCAGCAAGGATGCACTTCGACGGACATTCACCGACCAATATTGATGGGAGAGGGCTCAAGTCCTCCTTCGAATGAGGACTGAGGGCGCAAACAACACTTTCACCAGTATCATCGATGATGTTCTGCGCCTGGTCGCTCTCGCCAACCCACAAACCACCGACAAAAAGCAGCTGCGGATCCTTATGCATGGTGTACAGGATAACATCTTCAGTGGTATTGTCCACAATCCGCCATCCACCGTCGAAGATTATGTCACAAAACCCACGAACACGAAGCGTGCCCATTTCGCCAGAGCGAAGCCACTACCAGAGGCTACCCGGCCTCAGCGCGGTTTTGCAGTCCCATTACGACCTGCCCACTTCATTCCGGGCATTTGTGAGCTTATTCGCGACGTCGTCTGGGAGGATCTTAAGAAGATTCTGCCGACTGCTGAACGCCCGGCCTCAATCTTTATTACCGAGGCCGTTCGAGAAGAGGTTCAACGACATTTTTACCAGACGCTGCTGTCACCGTGGCTGCACCTGAAGAACCGACACTGACCTACGTCGCCGCTGCCCCACGACCGCCGCAAGCTAACCGCCAGGTCACGGCACCACCCCGACGAGACCCTCTGATGCCGCAGTACCCTCGACGCCAGGAAGGACAAGTTTGGTTAATCCGCCCGGAGCAACCCTCACCGAGGAAGACCGACGAGTGGAGGACGGCCGACCGACGCCCGTTGTGCTACCACTACGGGGGACGTGACTACAACTACCGCCATTGCGCCTAGCGGCAAACGGGGCTGCGCGGCTTTCACCCGAACGACCCACGCCCACGCTACGGTGAGTGACCACAAGATATTGAAGAGTACCTTCGATGACCTCAGTCACCCCCACCTGCACCTCGCCGCTGGTCTCGGTCGCCGTCCCCACGACTTTCAGCTTCGCGAATGCATCGACCCCCTTTGTGAGAGCCTGTCGCCCGTTTCCCGCCGGGAAAACTAAGCGCGGCCACTCATGGAGGTGAAGTTGCCATAGACGGTCAACGTTAAAAACCTCTACGAACGTCGGAGCGCTGCCACTCACCCGACGCCACGCCCCGCAATGACGCACCGGCATCGGTGCCCAAGAACTTAAACGTTGTTCTCGACGGCCACAACGCATCGAAATTCGTTGACACCAGGGCCGACTACACAGTTTAAGTGGGAGGCTCTCTCTCGCCGCCTTCGAAAAGTCACGACGCGGTGGGATGGACCGCAGATACGAACCGCTGGAAGACACCTCATCACGCATCTCGGAAGGTACACTCCTCATGTCAAAATTCGCGGTGTAACGTGTCTTGTGAAATTTGTCATTCCTCCAGACTGTTCCAGAGATGTCAATCTCGGTGTGGATATTCTGTGTGAATACGAGGCCGTCGTGAACGTCGGAGAAAACAGATTGACACTGCGAACTCCTGCACCGCCTTCAAGGAAACCCCAAACTGCGTCAGCTGCCATCTGAGTCGCTGCCGACCACGTGAATCTGCCGCCACGATCAAGTGTTGTCGAACCTGTTGTTAACGATGCAGCTACCTCCGGCGAGGTTGTTCCGAAAAGTAACCTCCAATTGTTAATGGGAAGAGGATTAAACGTGCCAAGAGGAGTAGCGGAACTTCATGGTGGTCGCACTGTGGTCCTCGTGACGAATTTCTGACAAAAAACGCAACACTTCACTAAAGGTGCAGCAGTGGGCCATGTCATGGAACACCGAAACTCCGCAGAAGTCGCCGCGATTACTGAAGAATCATCTCTGTCCAAGAGAGGCTTCAAGTTGCAAGCCGAGCGCGACATACATCCGAAGCTCCTGCGCCCAAAATGATGGCAGCTGAGTGATCTCCTCGCCGAATACAGCAACTCCTTTGCGACGTCATTGAAGGTGCGCCAAACAACCCTTGCGAAGCTTCGGATTGTTAGCGAGGACGACGCGCTCTCTGCGCAACGATCGCCATACTGATTCTCCGTAAAAGAAAGGAAGTCATCCAGGAGTAAGAGCAAGAAATGCTGAACGACATAATCCAACCTTAAAGAAGTCTATGGGCCTCTCCGGTCGTACTGGTAAGAAGAAGGACGGATCGCTTAGGTTTTGAGTGGGCTACCGACAGCTGAACGCGGTGACGAAGAAAGACGTCTACCCGCTACTCCGCAGAGAAGACACGCTAGACCGGCTGCGCCACTCCCGATATTTTTCATCGATGGACAAGAAAAGCGGCTACTTACACATCGAAGTCGATGAACGGTACCGAGAAAAGACAGCTTTCGTCACGCCAGATGGACTCTACGAATTCAAGGTAATGAACTTTGAAATATGCACGGCACCTGCAACGTTCCAGCATGTCATGGACACCGTACTGGCTGGGCTGAAATGGCAGAGCTAGCTCGTCCACTTCGAAGAAATACCGTTTTCATGCAAATTCTACGAGTATTTGCGACGACTTCGAGCTGTTCTCCAGTCCATACAGACCGTCGGCCTCACTCTCAAGCCATCGAAGTTTCGGTTCGACTATGACAAACTGAAGCTTTTAGACCCCGTACTGGGCACTGATGACTTTCTCCCAGACCCAGAGAAGACTCTCGCAATCGCGGCATTTCCACCGACGAAAGACAAGAAGGCCGTGGAAAAATTCCTTGGACTATGCGCGAACTATCGGCGCTTCGTTTACGATTTAGCAAGGTTTCCACTCCGCTCACAAACCTCAAGGACGACAAAAAGTTTGAATGGGACGAGGAGCAACAGCAGGCATTCGACGAGCTGAAAGGACAACTCTACACTCCTCCGGTTCTTCGACACTTCGAGCAGGATGCGGAAACCAAGATTTATACAGACGCAACTAACGCAGGACTGGGCGCGGTACTAGTACAAGTGCAAGAAGGCACCGAGCGAGTCATCGTCTATTAAAATCGGACACGGTTCAAAGCGGAGATAAATTACTCAACAACTGAGAAGGAATGTCTTGCGGTCGCTTGGACAATCAGGAAGCTTCGCCCGTACTTTTATGGAAACCCGTTCCGGTTGTCAAAAACCACCACTCGCTCTGCTGGATTGCGAACCTAAAGGACCCTTCAGGACGCCTCGCTCGATGGATCTTCCTACTGCAAGAGTTTAACATGACTGTGGTCTGCAAGTGAAGCCGCAAACACGGCTACGCCGACTGCCTGTCCAGAGCCACTGTTGAAACAACTCCCGGTAGCAACCACGACGATGACGATGAGTGGTTCCTAAGCCAAAGTGAACATCGACGACATGGCACGACGTCAAAACAACGATACTGAGTTGCGAGCGCTAATCGAGCACCTTGAAAGACGAGGGGCTACTGTCCCCTGTGTCTTCTCTAGAGCTTTGCCGAAGTTCGTCGTCCGACAAGGCGTACTTTACGAGGGGAACTTCAGAGACAACAGCTCGCCATGGCTGCTTGTAACTCCGACCTACCTTAGAGTTGAGATCTTTCAAGCCTGGCATGACGACCGGACTCCCGGACACGTTGGTTACAGCCATACGCTTACCCGGATTCGTGAAACGTATCATTTGCCCAAGCTGCCGAAGACCACCCACCTCAAACACAAGATGGTGCTACGAGTGCCAGCGAGGGTAGAAACCACCGACGAAGCCGGCAGGTCTCCTGCAGCCGATTGCTCCCCCGATCGCACCGTTCCTCCAGAACAGAATGGATCTACTTGGTATTTTCCCACCATTGACACAAGGAAACAAATGGATATTCGTCGCCACCGATTATCTCACGCGGTACGCCGAAACTAAAGCCCTTCCTTCAGGGACTGTTGTGGAAGTCACCAAATGTTTCATCGAGCCCATCGTCCTCAGACAAGGGGCTCACGAAGTTCTCGTCTCAGACCGTGGATCATCATTCATGGCCCAGCTGGCATAAGAAATCCTTCGTCTCATTCAAACCAGCCGTCGTCGCACCACTGCTTACCACCCGTAGACCAAATGGCTGACGTAGAGACTCAACACCACCTTCGCTACATGATCTCTATGTACTTCGACATGAAGCACAGGACATGTGACGAGGCGTTGCCGTACTTCACATTTGCCTACAACACGGCCGTACAAGAGACCACTGGGGTGACACCCTTTCGAATGGTGCATAGTCGCAAGGTAACGACAATGCTGGACATGAAGTTACACCATGAACCGGCTGTCGACGGAAGCGAAGACGCCCAGGTGGTTGCCCAACGGGCAGAGGAAGTCCGTCAGCTCGAGAGATTTTGGATTAAAGCCCAACGACGTAACGAGACTGGGTGCTATAACCTTCGTCGTCGGAACGTCCATTTCCAGCCCGGAGACAGGTTGTGGGTTTGGACACCGTTTCGCTGCTGTGGTCTCAGCGAAAAACTCCTGAAGCGCTGCTTTGGACCCCACAAAGTGCTTTGTCGACTCGGTGATCTCAACTACGAGGTGATACCCGATGGAACACGGGCTTCATCACGCCGCCCTCCATGACCAGAAGTCGTCCGCAACGTGCGCCTCAAGGCGTACTACGATCGATGTGACTGTGATTTATATTTTGTATTACGCTCGATAGGATTGTGTTGGACAAGTCGACGTAGTTTGCCATTATTTTTGTTTGTTTCGCTGTTTTGTTTCCCGGCACGTCGCACTGAGACGATGTGATTTTAAAGATGGGATTAATACCACGCGCGCGGCGAGCGAGGGCGTCCTTGACAGAGTGGTTACCGCGCTTGACTGTCGCGCGGAAGGCCTAGGTTTGATTCCAGTTAACGAACTGTTCTTTTATTTATTCTTTCAACTTGGTGTTCTAGCAAGTTAGAGAACTTTCTTGTCTCATCGAGTTACGAGTGTTCTGTGCACCGAAAGTTTTACGCCGATTGTTCTAAAACCACACGCGTGTACATAAGAGGCTCCACGTTCCGAGGCGCAGTGTGTCTCGCACCAGGGTTCGATCCGGCTGTTACGCCGCTATCGACGCCCGCGACGCTCTACTCTTTTTTGTTTCCTTTTTGTTTTCGGCCCAAGTTCGCCCTATTAAACGTTTAGTTTGTTTTGGTTTTCGTCGCCTGATCACTTGTCACTCGTGACAATACCTTTTAAGATTCATATATGATTTGTGGACGGAGAAGTTTTTCATACAAATAAAATGTTTCAATAGAGAATTACCTCATTAAGCAGTCCGTGGGCCTCTCTAGACGCACTGGTTAAGGCGAAGGACGGAACGCTTAGGTTCTGCGTAGACTACCGGCGGCTGAATGCGGTGATGAAGATAGACGTGTGTCTACTCCCCTGCATAGACGACACGATAGAGCAACTGCGCTAATTTCGATAATATTCATCGATTGAATAGAAGAGCGGCTACTGGCAGATTGAAGTCGACGAACGTGACCGAAAAAGACAGCCTTCTTCACGCCGGATGGCCAGTACAAGTTCAAGGTGATGCCCTTCAGATTGTACACGCGCCAGCAACCTTTTAGCATGTCATGGACACCGTACGGGCAAGACAGAAGTGGCAGAGCTGTTTCGCCTACCTTGAAGACGTTGTATTGTTTCCAAGCGACTTCCAGGAGCACCTGCGACGTCTCCGAGGTGTTATCCTTGCCATACAGACCGACGGACTCACCCTCAAGCCGTCGAATTCCCGGTTGGCTACGACGAACTGAAGTTCATAGCTAATGTGGTTTGAAACAAAGGCGTTCGCTCCGACCCAGAAAGGACTCGCGCAGTCATGGAATTGTCAGCGCCGACAAACACGAAGGTGGTGCGATGTTTCCTTGGGCTATGTGTGTACAATTGTCACTTTGTCGGCGAGTTTGCAAGTATTTCCGTACCACTCATACACTTCACGAACAACGCCGAGACGTTTGAATGGGCCTAGAAGCAGCAGCAGGCACTCAGCGACCTGAAGCGACGACTCGAAACTCCTCTTGTTTTTGGCAACTTCGACCTCGATGAGAAAACCGAGATTTACACGGACGCAGTAACGCAGAATTAGGCGCAGTACTGGTCCAAGTGCATGACGGCACCGAACGAGTCATGGACTACGCAAGTAGGACACTGTCAAAGGCAGAAATAGCTACTCCACGACTGAAAAAGAATGTTTTGCGGTCGTCTGGGCAAACACGAAGTTTCGCCAGTACGTGTACAAGACCCCGTTCCGCGTAGTCTCAAACCCCTACTTTCTCTGCTGGCTTGCGAACCTGCATGATACTCCAGAACGCCTCGCTCGATGTAATCTGCGACTGCAGAACTTCAACATGACTGTTTTTTACAAGTCAGGCAGCAAGCCCAGCGACGCCGACTGCCATCCAGAGCCCACGTCGAGACCCCTCTCGGGAAAAGCGATGACGATGACGAAGAGTGCTTCCGTGACCCAGTAAACACCGACGGCATTGCTCGACGTCAGATATAAGATTCTTAGCTGCATCGCTAACCGGGCGCCTCGATGGACGAGGGAATGCTATTCTCCGTGTCTTCCCAAGAGCCGGGCCGACCTTCGCCATTCGACAAGGTGTACTTTACAAGTAACACTTCGCAGACAACAACACACCATTTGCGTTGGTAATCCCTACCGGCCTTAGAGAGGAGATCTTCCAAGCCTGCCACGACAACCCGACGTCCGAACACCCTACCCAGGTAGCACGCCAGAGGAATGCCCAACTTGGGCAAAGGTCTGGCAAACATAAGGGCCCAACTTTGGCGCAGTTAGGTTTTTGCACCATGGCAATCATCAGTGCCAAAGTACGGTGCCTAACTATAGCCTTAGTTGGGCGATCCTAGGGCATGCCAAAGTTTGGCTCTTCTCTGGTACGCCAGAGGAGTGCCAAAGTTGGTGCCATACTTGAGCCATAACTGCCATAGTAAATCCTAATCTGGGAATTCGGGGCATGCCAAGGTTTGGCGTTTCTCTTTTCCGCCAGAGGAGTGCCAAAGTTGGTGCCATACTTCAGCCATAACTGCCAGAGCAACGCCTAATTTCGGTATTTGGGACGTGCCAAAGTTTGGCTTTTCTCTGGTCCACCACTGGAGTGCCGAAGTAGTGCCATACTAGAGCCATAACTGCCAGAGCAACGCATAATTTGGGTATTTTAAAGATGCCAAAGTTTGGCTTTTCTCTGGTCTGCCACAGGAGTGCCGAAGTAGTGCCAAACTTGAGCCATAACTGCCAGAGCAACGCCTAATTCGGGTATTTCAGAGATGCCAAAGTTTGGCGTTGCTATGGCCTGCCAGAGGAGCGCCAAAGTTGGTGCCATACTTCAGCCATAACTGCCACAGTAAATCCTAATCTGAGAATTCGGGGCATGCCAAGGTTTGGCGTTTCTCTGGTCCGCCAGAGGAGCGCCAAAGTTGGTGCCATACTTCAGCCATAACTGCCAGAGCAACGCCTAATTTTGCTATTTGGGACGTGCCAAAGTTTGGCTTTTCTCTGGTCTGCCACAGGAGTGCCGAAGTAGTGCCGAACGTCGTGCAAGTATGTGTACGTTTCATAACATTTGTTGCATATCCAATCACATATACGGACAAACAAAATTGTTTCGATCGCTACCAGAAGTTTATTAAACCACTATCATTACACACAGTGTATTGTCGACATATTCACAAAGGTCACACTTCTCTGTAAAACGAAAAGCAAATTATAAAATAGAATTAACACTGCCCTCATGCCAAGCAAAACTCATCACTCAAAAAACCGCAGAGATTGAGAGGAAAGCAGGACTACTGTCAGAAGCATGCTTGCAGTGTACTTACTAATAAAAGAGCGATATCATGTAATCCTTGATAGATGCATAATCCAACTCAGGCACCCCACAAACACTCTCCAGAAAGAAGGTTGCGCACATTCAACTGATGTCTCGTCGTCGGCGAAGAGCAGTTTTTGTCGAAGCGTGTCCAGCAAACACATCACAAGAATTCCACGAACTTTGGTGAAAGAAATGGCTGTTACCGAAAAATTGGCATGGACGTATTCCGGCCGTTTACGACGAAAAAACACGGCCCCGTCTGCAACGCACGGAAGCAACAGAACACTGAAGAGCGCATTTCGAAAACCGGACCTACGTGACCCACCAGTTTCTATAACTAGGCAAACGGCGAAAACGACAGCCCAAGAGATCCCATCAGCGTGACAGAGATGGTCACGTGACAAATTTTCGTCCAAACGTTTTTGTCCTACGCGTCCTACGTAGAGAGGTCACGCGTTTCACTCCAGCCCTTTGATTTGCTGAAAGCGGCTGTCGCGCTCGCTGACAGCCACACCAGGACACAAAAGCAGGCGGGGAGGATTTGCAAAAGGCGAGGTCGAAGGGGCAGCAACAAAGCAGCTAAGCTCCCTCTGCATTCTCGACGCTTTAGAGTAAAAGAAAAAACGAAAACAACTTATAAAAAAAATCCTGCTGTCTAGTCAAAGCTACAGGGAGGAGTGTATGCCGACCAATTCAACAGTAGGGAAATAAGGGACGGGGAATCCCAGCCCTTCTCTGGAATGAAATAAAACGGAATGAAAGGAAAGGCCGCTTCTGTTGGTGACCTTGTCGCCTTGCCTAGTCTGTCAGCGTTCGGCTTCCATTGTGGGCGTCAGAAAGATAATCTCCTTTCTTGAGAGCGAAATGGAAGGGGTGCTTATGTTTAGCGGGCTTGTTGCCATCCGATAGGCCTCAATTATATCTCTCCCGACTCGCTCGCAGTGGCCTCCCATGGCTGTCGCGCCGGCAAAATTAGGGGCGCAGCCGGGATATTTTCTCCCGTGAATGACGATCGGGTGCTGAGAATCCGAAGCAGCTCTTTCGGCGTGCGTTTGATGTTCTCGGAGTCGGTCGCTGAGGCATTGCCCCGTTTGCGCATTGTACCTGGCGCCGCTTCCTCTCCTTCCCCCAAGATTTCCCTTTCGCGTACTCCCACGGAGCGGCCGGGCTTTGAGCTTGAAGCCGAAAAGAAATGTTGTTGAGGTTGAAAGATTGTCTTGTATGTATCGTCCCTTATGTGTCTCCACTTTCTAAATGTTTAAAAAGTACCAACACGCTCAAATAGTACAAGTTCCGCGATTTCATTTTAATTCCCCAAATGTAATGCGGGAGCGGCGCCACGGAGCCCCGGTCGTTTCCGCTCTTTGTTATCGCTAGGATTTGACAGTGGACAGTCAAAATGCAAGACACGCACAGAGCCACGCTCACTTTTGCAATGCGCCGCCTAATAATGATATCTGTTGAGGAGACATGCGCACATCAGTCTCTCCCAGCGCTAGCTCGATCTCAGCACTTTCTGTAAAGGCGCATTCACACCGAAAACGTAAGCAGTCGCGCGATTCAATTAAATCGCATCGCAAAAAAAAACAATAATTGGATGGTCACTCTGGCGTGTGCGATGAGCGAGTCCAGCGCCTTCGTTGGCGAGTCGCTTCTCAAAAACTCTCGCTCCGAACGCCATTGATTGGCTCAGCCTCTCCCCGACTAGATCGCATCGCAAAAAGTCGGGTCAGAAAGCGACTGCTCAAATCGCGTCGCTTTTTGCCCGCGATGGTCGCTTTTGCAATGAAAGTTATCGCGCGACTAGATCGCATCGCCGGTGTGAACGCGCCTTAATGTCGAACCAGTCTCACGGCCCTTCCCGATATTTGCGTGTGTACCTACGCGCGAGTACAACATCCGGCACAATTTGCGTTTGCAAAGCCTGGTCCAGCCGCGCCAAAACATTCAGCCCACCTTTGGACTGGAGAAATCAAGAGACACCCAAAATAAGATAAAGTGGCCAGCGGAATAAAACTTGATTTCTATTTAATTAAGATGAAGACCACCCGCGTACACCCGCGTACATCAAATACCTCATCAGCCGAACTCCAAGGCACTAAGCCTAGTTCTGGCACTTGTTTGGCAACTTTGGCCCGTAGCAGCGAGATGACAGCCGAACTATCGGGAAGCGAAGCCTAACTTTGGCACTTGTTTGGCGACTTTGGCCCGTAGCTGCCAGACGACAGCCGAACTATCGGGAATCGAAGCCTAACTTTGGCACTAGTTTGGCGACTTGGGCCCAAATATGCCAGATGTCAACCGAACTACAAGGTAGTAAGCCTAACTCTGGCACATCTGTGGCAATTTTGGCCCGAAGGTGCCAGATGACAGCCGAACTATCAAAAAGTGAAGCCTAACTTTGGCATAAGTTTGGCGACTTTGGCCCAAAAATGCCAAATATCTGCCGAACTACCGGGCAGTAAGCCTAACTCTGGCGTTTGTTAGGCAATTTAGGCGCAAAGATGCCAGATGACAGCCAAACTACCAGGCAGTGAAGCCTAAATTTGGCACTTGTTTGGCAAATTAGGGCCAAAATACCCAGACTGTTGCCGAGGGAGGCCAGGTTTGGCTCTACTTTGGCTTCTTCGGGCTTTTCAATGCCCTAAACTCCCAGACAAAAGCCAAGTTTCGGCCCAGAACTCGGTGCTACCTGGGTAGTTACAGCGGTACGCTTTCATGAATTAGTGAAAGGCATTAGTGGTCCAAGCTCTTCAAGACCGTTCACCTCTCCTCACAATCGTGCAACGAGTGCCAGCGACGCAAGAAACCGCCGACGAAACCGGCAGGTCTCCTGTAGCCGATTCGTCCACACCGCTTCAGCAGATCGGAATGGATACATTTGGCCTTTTTCTGCCATCAACTTCGGGAAACCTCTGGATAATTGTCGGCACAAATTATCTCAAGCGTTACGCCGCAATGAAAGCCCTTCCTTCAGGAACTGCTGTGGAAGTCGCCAAGTTTTTCATCTAGTCCATGTCGTCCGTCGCGGCGCTTCCGAATTTCTGATTACAGATTTCGGTTCATCGTTCATGGCACAGATGATGCAAGAGATCCTCCGTCTAAGCCACACCAACCACCGGCGAACCACAGCGTACCATCCTCAGACTAATGGGCTCAGAGAATGCCTAAACAAGACAATCCGTTTAATGATGTCGATGCACGTCGACGTAAAACACAAGAAGTTGAATAAGGGCCTGCCGTATGTCACATTCGCCTCCTACACAGCCGTGCAGGAGACCACTTGTGTTACACTATTCCATCTGGTGCATGTTCGCAATGTGGCCACTATGCTTTACGCAATGCTACCTCACAAGCAACCTGGCGACGGAAGTGACGACACCCAAGTGTTGCCCAACAAGCAGAACTAGTCCGCCACGTCTCCCAAGTCCGGATTAAAGAACAGTAACGTGTCGACGCTGGATACTACAACCTTCATCCTCTGGACGTTGACTTCCAGCGCGAAGACCAGGTGTGGGTGTGGACCCCGGTACGACGTCGTCGCCTCAGCGAGAAGCTTTTAAATTTCTATTTTAGACATTATATAGCTCTTCGATGCTTGGGAGATATAAACCACGAGTGAAGCCCGTCTAATCGCACGCATCATCGCACGCCGACTGCGACCCGAGCTGGTTCACGCCTTTCAACTCAAGCGATTTTACGCTCGTTGAACTGTAGAATTTGTGTTCCCAGGGACTCTTCGATTGACTGTTCTCTTTAGTTTTTTGTTTTTCTTTTGTTTTGTCTTGTATTGCATGAGGCGATACACTTTTCGAACAGGGGAGTAATGCAGCGTGCCCGGCAGGCAAAGTAGGCAGCGCCCTCATGGTCGATCGGTTATCGAGTTTGGCTCCCACGCTAAGAGGCAAGGTTAGAGTCCTGGGAGTGGCGAGCCTATTGTTTGTTCTTGCAATTTAGTGTTCTGGTAAATTTGAGAACTGTGTTACTTGTTCAAGGTCAGAAGGTTTTACGGGCCGAATCTTCTACACCGATTGCTTCAGAAACCCTCGCGAGTACAAAAGGGTCTTCGCGTCGTGAGCCGAAGTCAGTATCGCCCTAGCGCTTGATCCTGCTGTCAGGCCGCCATCGGCGCCTGCGACATTAGCCTTTCTGTACTTTGTTTAGGTCACATGTTCGCTCGATTAAACGTCTAGTTTTTTTCAGTTATTCGTCGCCTCATCACTTGTCATTCGTGACAATATCACGCGGTCCCGTCGTGTGGCATAGTCAATTGCATCAACTACTTAAAGCGTTGGGTCAGTTTATTCACCAAACCTAGCGGGGGAAAATATTGTCACAAGATATCTTGTGTTATACACCTAAATTTCTCCACAAAGTAACGCGGGAAAAATGGCACATAAAATGATGCCATGCGATGTCAGGACACGGGACACACAGGTGTCACGTCGACTGACTACCGCATTTGTCCGGGGTCCACGTTATGTAAATGTTTCCGTTAATTTAAGCAATCTCACTACTTTAAACAAAACAAAACATTTTATACACCCTCTTCCTCTACCCATCCCTGCATTCATGCGTCCTTCCCCCTCGCAAGACTCACTTTTAATGATTTCAAAACAATATTAAACGATATCTGCTCGAATTCTTCGTGCGAAGAACTATGGTCATTTATTGAAACAGATAGCTGGATATTTCTTACTGAGAAAAAACTGATATGCTATTTTAAAGCGAAGGAATATTCCGCCAAAACAAACAACACGATGCACCGAAAAGAGTGGGCATGGCAAATAGCGATAATCAGACTTTACATATTCAAGGAAAAAATCTGCCGTCCAGTTCCGCAATATTCAAAATATGTATCTTTAAATAGTTTGAAATTTATTATAAGAAAAACATCACGAATTCTGCGATGATAATCACCCTTATTCTGGTTAAGCAGTTTAATTAAAATCACAAGAAAACCTTGTCTTGATCATTCTAGATAAACCTATGTGAGCACTGAATGTCGCGTGCTTGCATTAAGCGTTTTTTAAAGATTTTTAATGCACTTTACTGGAGGTTTGCGTTGTTCCGTATGAGCTGCACTCATGAAGTACACTATCGTGTTCTTCTGGTTTATCATATTGATCAATGCGCGTTTAAATTGATTCAGAAGGGAAAAGGGGGATGACTGTGCGTTAATGAAAGGTGTTAATCCGTTTTGATTGATCAGGTGACGCGCCTACACTTTTTAGTTTTTAGAATTCTTGGATTGGAAAGAACCTCTTGCAGCAACTAAAGTAATTACAAGGGAAGCATATCTGTCGCGCCCGCTTTCTATGGACGGCTATGAGCAGCTGCGCCATCATCCAGCGGTGCGCTATCCCTCGGTGTGCTGGGAATTTATGACTCACTCCGTGATTCCGGGAGTCCATGAATGGAGCTGGGGTTTGTCATTTCGGTGCCAGATACGCGCGCAAGCAGTCGCCTGCGGACTATGCCTGCAGAACAATAGTAAGTATGACACCACTGACGTCTGCCTGCGCACTAAATATGATGTTTGTTACTCGCCCTCAATTGTCGTTTCCAGACGAAGTAGGATTTACTAAGTATTTATCGCTGCTGATAGTTCAAGGTAGGCTGAACTAAATGTTACTCGCCGAAGACAGTTGCGTGATATTTCAGGCGACTCTCGGCGGCAAGTCATATTATCCCAACGACGTACGACTCGTTCACCTCCTCCTTAAGCTGCCGATCTAAGATGTGGGATCGCAAATCGCGTGTTGCTTGGTTCGATTCCCGCCAAGTCCCTTTGTAAATCTCGCGAGTTTTTTTGTTCTACTTTATTTTGCCTAGTCACGCTTATATGTAAATTGTAAGGAACGTAGCTAAAATTATGCAAATAAATGAATGGTATGTAATCGCGTGAGACAAGGGTCACGAAATCGGCCGTGAGGAACAATCTTGAGCGTCGTGGGAGTTTTAACTCCGGTTCTTCAAATATTCTGTTGGGCGGGCTAACCACCGCACTTATATGTGCCTTTTAATGCTTATTAATAACATACTATAATTGATACATGTTTTATGTTGCCTAGGCTTGCATTTAACGCTTTTTCATCACACTCGAGCTCTAACTATTTCGCACGAAATTCAGCCCCTAAAACATTCAGTGTTAAATGTGTCATGAATACTGATATTCAAAATATGTCGCCGTTCAAGGATTAAGCTTGAATCGACAATCCGAGAAATGGAACCGTTATACTCACCTGTTATAGTCGCCATGCTGGTGTAAGTGCGTGTTGTCTTTGGCGGACGAGCTGCAGGTAGTTCCAGGACGGCCATGGTGTCTGTACCACCACTCACAATGTCGGTGACATATACAGCTCCAGATTCTGTTAAAAAGAACGTGCTACCTTTGTTGTTTTTAACCAGGACTGCACATAGAAATTTATACAAGTATTTTGATAGTGTTCTCGCCATTAAATGTTTATTTTTGTAAATTCTAAATCCCCGCAACAAAACAGGTTATATTGGCATCAGTAAATTATTATCAGGAGTCACAAGACCGCTACCATACAATTCTGTTTCCTTTTTTTTAATATTACATGACAGATAATTAAACTATCTTCCCCGACCTACATCACCCCTCCACGCCCATTATAATTATTACGACTGTGAAAAAAAACCATAAACTAAGTGCAACCGACGCTAAGTTCTAATGTGGTTTTCTGACTTCGTTCCATCGGTTTCGCACAGTTTTGATTTAATATTATGTTGTTAACTTACCAACTATCCAAATATTCGAATGATGCATTCGACAAACACCTGAACATCAAGCAGGAGAAAAATACCATAGTTATCCAGCTTAAATCTATACTTTCAGCCTTCGACAAACCGTAACAGACTAGCAAATGATACTGGATGCTCTGAAAACCGCGAACGAGCAAACGACTTTACTATTTTTCTTATTTTACTGAGAACTCTGGGAAATAATTAAAAGCTGCATTTGTAGGCAATTTGTTCAAACATCGTCGTGCGGCAAAAGCTTAGTCGGTGCAACGTATTTCCATGTTCGGCGAAAAGGCAGATGAAAAATTCGGCCCGTAATGATGAACTCTATTTAATATAAAGAACAAGTAATAAATTGTTGCTTAGAGTTTAAAAGGTCGCAGTTTTTCCGGATGAACTTTATTGCTAGAAGGCGCTGCAAAGGAAAAAGAAGCTGTGGTAGGATCCAAGGTTCTTTAAGGTTATTCCGATAAAGTTAAACTATCTAGAGACCAAATTGACATCATTCTCGACAGTCGTTCGGGATGAGCATAAGAATCGTCGTTGGTCAATTACTACAAAAAATTCACTAACGTCATTCCAGCATGATTGGCAATCACCAGCTTGTAGAGTAATGATGTTTAACGCCCGAAGTACATGAGCACTATTGCCTAAATTTGAGCGTGTCTTATAAGAATATCCTGCCAATTTAACGGCAACAACGAAAACATGTTCACATCCGAATATTTTTTTTAATTCTGAACTAATTCATTCAAGTCATCAGATTATTTAAAATATTTGGTCATCTCAAAGCGGAGGTGTGGTGATTATTGTAAAAATACAAACACTAATCATGTTACTTTTCCAGGTTTGAAATGAATTTAAAACCATAAAAGCGTGTGGTGTAAACTTATAATCGAAAAAGTAGTGTCTGTTCTTGGTGTTTTCTACAGAGACCCGAATTTGCCCTATGTTTTTTTAGAGGAGTTGTGGGACTGTTTATTTGCGATTGCTAAAAACAGAACGAAATTTGAGGTGCTTTGCGACATTAATGCTCATGAAATAGACTGAAATACACTAAAGCTGTCGTTGCCTAGTATATAAAAAATAATCACTGGTAGTTAAGCTACTTTTCAACCTAAACGTTAAACAGGTTGTTACACAACAAACCAGTTTTACATGAACAACGTCTTCTGTACTTGATTAGGCTTTGTAAGCCAGTGTTTGCCATGCGAAGTCAGTATATACAACTTCTAACAAACCGTTATTTTGTGTAGCTTCTTTTTTTCGCCGAGGCAAAAGAAAATCAAATGCGTTATATAGGCGAACACGGGATGTCTTTCATGCAGACGAATTTGGCATGTTGCATCATCTTAAAAGCAGCTTAGATTGATTCAATAATTTTTTCCCAAAATATATAATACGTTTTGGGTTCTGCTAAAGGAGGCATTACAGTATTGTATGAAGCCCTTTGTTCTCTAAACAAAGATAACTTTGGTCCACGCCCATGAATATCGAGTAAAGGGACTAACTCAAAGAGGCGCATTAAGAGTATCGGAAAAAGGTAGGTCCTAAACTCGCAGAGTTTCAAAAATTTGAGTTTCAATTTAAGAAGAGAGACTTGCAAACTGTGGAGTAGTTTGCGTTTAACCTACCCAAGAACCCTTTATTAAGAATCATCCAAAGACAAATTGGCGTTATTTGTCTCCCTCATCACATGCAGAATTGGCTGAATAAGAAGTAAAAGTATGATCAGCAAGGCAAGCGGTTCTTCACTGAATTTATAATTCACCGGTCAAAAACGATATGCTTCTGTTTGCGCAATAAATATTTGTTATCTTACTTATCAAAAAAAGAAAAAAATCACGCCCTTATATAATACTTGCCATTTATAAAAAAATATTCCGAATAGATTTTAGTGAACTTGTGTGTCGTATATAGGTCGCTCTTGCAAGATATTTAGTAGGAATGACTGGCTCCATGCGTGCATGATACCAGTTTATAAGTTCGTCGATAAGCTGTGGATTTCAAACTAACGACCGATGTTATCTAACACGGATATCTCCGAAGACCCTAGAGCACATATACTGATTTAGCGCATTACCGATAGCCTCGAAAGCAATAATCTTTTCAGCCATTACCAGCATGGTTTCCAATGTGGTAACTCTAGAATCACCCAGTGTGTTTTGTCTGTGCATGGTTTGGCCTTGAAACAGAAATAAAAATGTGCGCCTCACGTTGTACGAGAGCACGCGAGAAGAGATAAATTATTTCAACACTGAAATTTAAAACAAATACTTACAATTTAAAACACAATAGAGGAGAATTAATAGACGAAAGTAATCGTTGAACCATTAAGAGAACTCAATTGGCGGTTATAGTAAAAATTATTTTATTGCATGTGAATGCAACCTGATTGTTTTACGTAGACATGCATTTTTATGCACATCTCATATTGCCACGCGCGTCGCCGAGCGAGCGCCTAAGTGTCCGAGTGATTACCGTGCTTAGTTTTCATGCGGCGGCCCCGGGCTCGATTCGTGGTTGTGGCACGTCTTCTATTTCTTCTTTCAATTTCAGCGTTATCGTAAGTTCAAAGACCTTGTCTCCTGATCTAGGTACGAATGCTCTACGCGCCAAATGTTCTACGCCGGCTATATTCGAAACACGCGGCTAAAAAGGGACTTCGCATGGCGAGCCGGGGCAAGTCTCGCCCCAGCGTTGGACCCTGCTGTTTCGCCGCCATCAATGCCTGCGACGCAAGCCTTTTTCTATTTTGTTTTAGGAACAATTCCGCCTCAATAAACGTTAATTTTCTCCAGTTATTTCACCACCTCATTTTTGTTATTCGTGACATTTTTTTTTTT